>VMDO01012827.1:0-60648 GCA_007922755.1 Pedetes capensis
TCTTCACTTCCTTAAGCTTGAGAAACACAGAGCGTGTTCTTCCCTTTTGGTTTTCTGCCTCCAGCTCCTTGCACATGTCATTATAATATTTGTTTTTGTCTTCTCAAGCTGCCTTCTGAAATCTTCTGTTTAGTTCCTTAACTTCATCATGTCTTCCTTTTGCTTTAGCTGCTCGACGTTCAAGGGCAAGGTCCAGTGTATCTTTGGACATGTAATTTGGTCTTTTCTTTTTTCCTTGTCTTTTTAAGAACTTTTTGCTTCCTTCTTGAATGATATCTTTTATGTCATGCCACAACTCTTCTGGTCTCCTGTCATTTGTGTCTAATGCATTAAACCTATTTTTGAGGTGGTCTGTGAACTCAGGTGGGATATACTCAAGGTCATACCATGGCTGTCATATACTTGTTCTAATTTTCTTCAGCTTCAGTTTGAGCTTGCATATGAGAAGTTGATGGTCTGATCTACAGTCAGCACCTGGTCTTGTTTTGACATTTTGTACAGAGCTTTTCCATCGTCTCTTTGCACATATGTAGTCAATTTGATTTCTGTATGTTCCATCTGGTGAAGTCCATGTGTATAGTCTCCATTTATGATGTTGAAAAAATGTATTGGCAATGAAAAGGTCATTGGTCCGACAAAATTCTATCATGCAATGTCCAGCTTCATTTCTGTCACCAAGACCATATTTTCCAACTACTGGGCCTTCTTCTTTGTTTCCCACCTTTGCATTCCAGTCACCAGTGATTATCAGTATGTCTTGATTGCATGTTTGATCTATTTCAGATTGCAGAAGCTGATAGAAGTCTTCCCTTTCTTCATTTGTGACCTTAGTGGTGGGTGCATAAATTTGAATAATAGTCATATTAACTGGCCTTCCTTGTAGGCATATGGATATTATTCTATCACTGACAACATTTCATTTCATAACAGATCTCGAAATGTCTTTTTTGATGACGAATGCAACCCCATTTCTCTTTAGTTTATCATTCCCAGCATAGTGTACCATATGATTGTCTGACTCAAAATGTCCTATGCCAGTCCATTTTAGCTCACTGATGCCTAGAATGTCAATGTTTATGTGCTCCATTTCTCTTTTCATGATTTCTAATTTTCCTGGATTCATACTACACCCATTCCATGTTCCATTTATTAATGGATGTTTACAGTTGTTTTTACTCATTTTGAGTCATGGCACGTCAGCAAGTTGAGCACCCTGGGGCTTTCCTCCATTTCTGTCATCACCGTAGACTCTACTTGGAGGAGGCAACTCTTACCCAGTATTCTTTTGACTGCCTTCCAACCTGGGGGGCTCATTTGTCATCAGTATATCTGACAGTGTTTCTTTGTTATCCATAGGGTTTTTGATGGCTAGTTGTTTCGGGAGTGGCTCGCCAGTTCCAGGTGAAAACCTATCCACCATGGGTAACCTTGCTCATGTCTGAGGTTACAGTGGCAGAACTGTCAGCCTCATCACAACACACAAGCCCCCATAGTTCGGCAAACTATGAACAGATTTGTGGGGGAAATTGAACATTAGAAAGGTTCTATAACTTGTTAAAAATTTCACTGAAATTCTTCCCACATGTCTCTCTGATTTTATCTTTTGAGTACCAAGAGTTTCTTTTTAGACACCCTTCAACTGAATCAGACATATAATTAAGAATTATTATCTGATCATAGAATAGGTATTTTATAGTAATATATTATAGCAATTATATGACAATGAAAACCAAAGAATTAACCACTATTAATTACAATATGTGAAAGAAGAGTGTTGTTCCTGTGGCTGAAAGAATGAACTCAGGGACTGCAGTGCATAAGATTGAAGCCCAGTATTACCAACTAAATTTGTGTCCCAAGCTAATATATGAAAAACCTTTCAAGGGTAATTACATCATAGTAAGTATTCCAAAATTATTACTTATCATTAAGTCAATGTGTGTGGTGATTATTGAATTGTGCTTACCTTACGACATTTCCAAGTATCCATGATTGTAGACAGATAAGTAGAACATTTTTCTTCTTAGTCTGAAATGCATTGTATGGAAATTTTACAAATATCGGAAAATAAATCATTCTTAAAGAGAGCCCTGAAATTAAACTCCTTGAATTTCTAGGATTCTTTGAAGGTTTCACTTTTAAAGGTTTTTATTGTGGAAGGTACTGTGAAATTGGTAATCACTTTGAGTCAGATCTGCAATACAAATTAAAGCAAAATTCCCTCAATATTTCCCATAATAAAATTTAATATAAGTTGGAATCACTGGAGGTGGATTTTTTTTAACTGCTAATTTTAATTCTCAGCATAAGTAATTTCTTATAATGAAGATGATCCAGGGGCAATACTTGAAATTATACTGGTGTATTGTTGTTAGGTGCCCTCTAGTCATGTCCGACTCATAGAGACTCTATGTCAACAAATGAAATGCTATCTGACACTGTGCCATACCCAGCACTATTGTCAGTGCTTTCCTGCCATTCATAGCATTTTAAGGGGCTTATGGTTTTTGGGGAATAGGTTGCCAGATCCTTCTCCTAAGCCTATAGCACCTGGGGTTTCCAGGGGGTCTCTCATCCAAGTACTAACTAGGCCCAGCCCTGCTGTGCTTCTGAGATCTGAGGGAATCAGACTCCAGGGTACTGGTGAAAGTACTATGAAAGTGCTGATCTAGGTTTAAGAAAATTTTTGCTAACTAATGTCTTATAATTTGTTGAATATGATTGCTCAGTGGTCTTGAATCACTTATGTTGAGTCCTAGATGTGCAAGTGAATCAGTTTAAGCGTTATTGATCTGGACAGGTACAACTGTTACCATGTTTCTTTAGCACTGTGAAATCTCATAAATGTTATAAAAGTTTACCAAAAAAAGAAATGAGACTATGGAATATGTGTAAGCGGAATTAGAACATTTGTTACATACAATCACCACTTGATAAATGGGAATAATGAGAACACATGGGGAAAGGATAAATGTGAACACATATCATGGGGAATAATAGAAAAGAAATAACAAAACAATAACAAAAGAAAATTGCACTAATTTCTTGATTATTGGGGAGAATATTAATTGGTTAAACTTCAGCAGGTAGCTGATTCTAGAAGAATGAGGTTTCTGTTGTTTATTACTGTTTACTTGTAGTCCAACGCCTTTGGCCTGATCCTTAATTGTGTTTGATAATGGAAGAGAAAGCAGGAGGTAAGTGAAAAGGAAAAACAGGCAAGTTACAGTCATGGCTAATGAGATACTAAATAATCATTGAAGAAGCCCATCTGTGCCTTAACATAGTTGTTTTGCATTCTTTAAGAACTCAGTGGATAAAAAGTTTACCCTGCAAAATTTTGCATAATTATTGTATCAGAAAAGGTAAGTTCTATCATTTTTAGTTTTCAGATATTTACTCTTAAATATATTTTTCCTATACAGTCTCCATTTCAGAAATTCATTTTACCCTTTCGGTATACCATATTTACTATGATAAGTTATAATGTTTAAATTATAAATAATATGTAACACACAATGCTCCCTCTAACCAGAAATAAAGTTGTAATTAAAAATCTAAAATTTCATCTTTTTAATTAAAAAATTTAATAGGATTTTCAGGTAATTAAATCATTCATTAAAAAGAGATTTATTGATCTAGTCAACAAATATTTATAATCTTCTGACTCTGTTGTCAGAGACAATATTAGAAACCAGAAGCATAGGGATAAATAAGAGAAATATTGCCTCAGCATTCTTATTGATTAATTCTACTGGGAAAGATGATGACAACAACAACAAACCATGGAAACAAGCAAAATAATTTGAAATTGTAAGAAGTTCATCATGGGAAACATGCTGGAAAAAAGTGTGAGAAAAAATGTAAGGAATTAATTTTATCAGAGTGATTGGGAAACATGTTTGAGAACATGTCATTGGTCCTAGGATAAAAAGGATGAGGTGTAGTTACAAACGAGCAGGGAAAAGGTAAAGGGAATATGCAAAAATTGCGAGGCTTTAAATTGCTGTACATTTCTAAAACTTTACAAAAAATCAAGTGCTTATTATATAGAGAAGGTAAATTTTTCCCAGTTATCAAAATACAATGTCAAAGATTAAACACACAAGTTTTTGTAGGCCAAAGGAAGAGATTTAGAATTTATTTCAATTGAAATCAGCAGACTTTTAAAGATTTTAAGCATAGGGTGACTCTGTCAGCTTTATATATGAAGAAATAGCTTTAGCTTCTCTGTTAAGAATTCATTTATAGGGAGAAAAGAATAAAGGGGAGGCTAGGTAGGAAGTCGTTGCTTTCTTCCAGGGAAATATAATGCCTCTGATTCTAAAGGCATGACAGTGGAACTGGCAATTGTTGTGAAGTTGTAGTTGCTTTAGTGGTAGGCTCCACATAAACATTTGATGAGTTGTATGTGCAGAGTGACAGAAAAGAACTTCTAGGTTCCCATCCTGAGCATTGAAGCAGTACAATGTCATTTCCTGACATGGTATAAACTTGGGAATTAACAGGCTTGTCTTTATGTATGTTTTGCACTGTGTGTATTTACTTAAAGAATTAAGAGTCTCATTTGGGACATACACTTTTGCTTTTATGAGATCTATAATTGGACATATCAAGCTAAGAGATGAATGTTTATTGCTGCCATTCAGATAATGGGCTAGACACTAATATTTTGGAATAGTCACTTTCACGGAGATGTTAGGGGCATGGATGCGGTCACATAGGAGACTGTGAAGAAAATAAATAAATGAGAATATTTTCTTTATTTATGTTTTTATCAGTGATAATACTAATCAATATCTGACTTTTCCATGTAGAGCTGCCATTTATTGATTTCAATATCTCCTGTGTATTTTCTTATAAATACACATGATTTGATGCTTCCTAAAACCTTTAACTTCTCTTTAGGGCTGAGTTTAAGTGTGCAAATATGACATACAATATATTTATTCAAACTCTCAGCTCATAAATCTGTTCACACTAAACTTTTGACATATTCACACACATGCTGAGATGTATCTTTTATCCATAACAAACAAAACTTCGTACCAGGCATGGTGGTGCAGGCCTGTGATCTGAGCAACTCATGAGGCTGAGGCAGGAGGATCCTAAGTTCGAGACCAGAGGAAGCCTGCGTACCTTATTGAAATGTGGTCTCATGACAAGAAAAGAAAAGAAAAGAAAAGAAAAGAAAAGAAAAATGGGCTTAGTGTACAGCCCATTAGTAGAGCTTTACAAAGTATGGATGAGGCCCTGAGTTCAACCTCCAAGTTTTGAATAAATAAGTAAATAAATAAATAATAACTGAAAAAATTATAGATGATATTAAAATAAAACTTATATAGTGATGGAAAATAATCACTAGAATTGATTTTTGATTGTTCTTGTTGTTATTAGGTGCTGTCCAGTTCGGTCCGACTCATAGCGACCCTTGTATAGCAGAATGAAACACTCCCTAATTCTGTGCCAGGCACATGATCTTATTTATGTTTAAGCCCCTTGTTGCAGACACTGTGTAAATCCATCTAGTGGAAGGTTTTCCTTTTTTTTCAGTGACTTGCCACTCTCCTAAACATGATGTCCTTCTCCAGAGATTGATCCCTCCTGACTACATGTCCAAAATAAATAAGACAGAGTCTAGCCATCCTGGCTTCCAAGGATCACCCTGGTTTCACTTCTTCTAAGATAGATCTGTTGGTTCTTTTCGCAGTCCATGGTATATTTAATATTCGATTCCTTCACCATAATTCAAATCATCAACTATTCTCCTATCTCCCTTGTGCAACGTCCAGCTTTCACAACCATATGATGCCACTGAAAATACCATGGCATGAGTCAGGTGCACTTTCGTCTTCAAGATTGATTAAAAGTGTATGTTTCAGTTTATCACTAATTCAGATATGATGAATTTATTTTTATACATTCATGAATTTTAAAATACCTTTTTAAAGTATTTACTCTTCATAATGATTTTCAATTTTGAATGTTTCTATTATATGGTCTTTTTACTTAAAATGCACAATTGTAGCTTTCTGTAACTATCTCTATATAAATTATTTTCAAAATTAATAGCTTTTCCGGTTCAATACAAGGCATTTTTTTATTTTAAAATGAAAAGGCTTTGATGAACATTGCACTCAAGGGAAGAAACAGTGTAGCAAAAGAGTTATTTCAGATATCAGGCTCAGAATCTCCTAACAACATCAAAAATATCTCATAAATGTTTAGGAGAATATATGGGTTTAAACTTAAGAAAACCAGATTTTCACTACAAGAATTATTTTCACTACAAGAATTATTCCAAGTTTGTCTATCCATACCGAAGCCAAAGAAGAGGACTCATCGGGTCCTGTGGGACATTTATTTTTTAATTTTTTAAAATTTTTAATTGAATTTTTTAATTTTTTTTATTTTGCAGTACTGGAGGTTGAACCCAGGGCCTTGAGCTTGCATGTTTTGCAAGGGCTGGACCACTGAGCTGCACCCCCAGCCCATTTTTTTACTTTTTTTGAGACAAAGACTCCCTAAATTATGCAGACTGCCTGTGGTCTCAAACTTGTGATCCTCCTACCCCTGCCTTCCGAGTCCATGGGATTACAGGCATGCACCATCACACCTGGTTTGTGGGACATTTACTAATTAAATGATACATATTATAATTTAAATATATTCCTAAATTATGGGCTGGGGGTTAGCTCAATTGATAGAGTGTTACTCTGCACTCTGTAAGGCATTGGGTTGGATCCCACTCCAACTCCCAAAACAATCAGCCATTGAAACCCCTATTATAAACCGGGACGGTGGCTCACACCTGTAATCCCAGGGGCTTGGGAGGCAGAGGCAGGAGGATTACAAGTTGGAGACCAGAGGCAGTCTGTGTAACTTAGCGAGACCTGTCTCAAAAAGTATATAAAAAAAAATGGGCTGGGGGTGCAGCTCAGTGGTCCAGCACTTGAAGAGCATGCAAGCAGCGAGGCCCTGGGTTCAACTCCCAGGACTGAAGAAAAAAAATAAATAAACCCTATTACAAGGGGTACTGTGAGTTGGACCTGCCTCAAAAGCACCTAACCATGATAACATATTCCTGAATTGTTGGATCTGGAAGACCGATATAGGGCAACTGTTCTTGTCCCCGTCGTTAGGGGCTGTTGAGTAGGGTCCAACTTACAGCAACCCTCATTCTTTAATAAAGATCCTTAAAAGTATAGTAAAGATTCTGCAGAAAACAATCCATTTTCCCAGTTTTTCGCTTTACTAAAATTGCAGATGACCACTTGGAAAGGTTATATAAAGCCACTTTTGTAAAAAGACGTTTATTTGTATACTAATGTGTATATGTGCATAAGGACTTTCAATTTCCAAAATATTATTATGTACAAAAAAAGTTCTCCTTTATAATTTGTCATATGTGCAGGATCACTTCTACACTTTGATAGAGGAAAAAGAAGGAAAAATAAATTAGTAAGTAACTTATTTTATTTTTTTCTAATATTTTTCTCACTAAAAATTTAAAACTTGAGAAGTGAGGAAAAATATGATTATCTGATATCTTCCCACTTGTATGGAAACAAAACTATTTCAGTCTAATTGCAGTCCCACCTCCTTAAATGTGCTCCATACATCACTTCTGCTGATGATTATTCTCTAGGTAGCAACACACAAGATCACTAAATTTTCTGTCTCTAAAAACATAGATGTCTAGTGTAATAAAAAAAATGTTAGAAAACAAATAGTAGGCTATTCAGCTGCCACTCTAACTTCTATGCTAGTCTCTCGAAGATAATAATTTTCTATTATTTGGCACAAGTATCTTACTCCCTTGGAATAAAACTTTCCTTGAAATATGAGCATATGCTCCCTCTTGAAGTCAATAGGAGTTAAGATTGTGTGTTGAAGGGCATAACTTAGGTGGTGAATGCCACATAACTTCACCAAGAACTATTAGTCTTCTCTGTGTCTCTGCTGGATTTCTATTTTCTAACATCTTTTCTTATGAAATATTTCAAGGGAAAAATGCAATATAACAAACAATGCACACAGTGTCTGTCTCTATAAAAATTTATTTTTATATTTTTAGACTCCTTTTAGTTTTAAAGAAATACTAAAGTTGAAACTTTCTCTACATTCTTTCTAATCCCATCACTGCCCACTTCCCTAAATAGATTTCTATTATGAATTGTGTTCAAATTCCCAAATCTGCCTTTGTATTTATATTATCCATGTAGAAAATTTATAACATTATTATCTGTGATAAAATTTTAATAACATTAAATACCTTTTCCTTTCATTGGTCTTTCTTTTTTCTTAAAACTATATTATGGAATATTACTTTTCTTGAAATATAGAAGTCTAGCTTGCCTATTTTAAATACTGTATAAGACTCAATTATATAAATATGAAAAATGTATCTCACATCTGGGTATTTATATTATTTATAATGATTCTCATTTCAATGTTCTAAACTATATACATTTATATGATTTCTTTTTACCAGTGGCTCCATACTTTTGACCATGACCTATGATGACAAAATTATGTGCACTGATGTGACTTCTACCTTCAGACACATATATTCATGGGCACAAGCTGAGGAATGATATTCAAAAGATAAATATTATTTCTATTGCTTGTGATATATTTTAAACTCTTTTAAATTTTATTTTCTTTAATTTAACCTCTCATGCTAGTAAAACTCTATTTGCAAATTTGTCTAATGTAAGTAAGATAAGGAAGTTTATTACTGAAGTAGATCAAGCTATTATCAAATGTAAAGACAGAGATGGATGGGGGTGAGAATTTAATCTTAAATGTATATGTGCTCTATATAACCAAACCAAATAGAACTGTTTGCTTCCTAATTTAGTTGCAAAATATTGTCTCCTTTTTTTCCTACTTTAAACAATTTTACCAACATTTGATAAGTGTTTGGTAATAGCACTCCTTTATTCTCATGTCCATGAAAATACCCCTTTTGTATAAACCTGGAGACCTACCTATTCAATTCTATAATCTGTCCCCATTGAAACATTCTCCACTCACCAGCATTTTTTTTCTGTTCAACCTAGCAGATACATATTTCACTCGTTTTGATTTTTTCCTGAGCACCACACCTGATCATCATTTTAAATTTGCTAGCTGTAATTTCTCTTGCCAAATAAAACCAATGCAAGCATTTCCGATGTATTCTACAGTAATAGTAAGAACATATTGCTTAGAACAGTAACATTTTCATTAGAACAGTAGTGTTGTACTTCAAATGGAACATACTGTAACATTTGGCTTTCTCACAGGCAAGGCAACATAATGTTCTAGCCCAATTTCCTCCCCATGAACTTAAATCTCCACTGATTACAGTCACAAGAAGTGTTATAGTCTACATTATGACAACATGTAATACATAAAGTCTCCACATATCAATGCTATGCAGAATTACTTTGATTAATTTACATCCTCATCTAGTGAATAGTAATTCCCAAATCCCATAAACAGAGATTTACATGTATAAAAGAGCAATAGAAAAGTATCGTCAACATGCTGATCTCATAGCTCTGCAAATTGTAGGATTTCTAAGGCAATTATTCTAGTATGTTTATAATATCGCTATTATATTTCTGGGGAACAAGTGGCATGTTGTGAAAAGCTATATACCATACAGAGAGATTTCAGTTAGGATAAAGCAATGTGTCATTTTCTTTAACTTCCTTGGTACTTGCTTATTTTAATTTAAAACAATTTGAATGAGTACAAAACATTAGTTTCCTGGTTATTCTACACTCAAAATGGAGCATGTTTCTCACCTGAAGGCATGGATTTTAGTGACATCCTAACCATTTTCCCTGCAACCAGAGACAAACAGCAGGAGTAGATGAATTCCTGAAAACAAATGATCTCTATTTGAATACAAATATTGCCATTAATAAAGAATGAGAGAGGAAACATCTTAAAAATCTGTGATATATTACAGTGAATTATTTCGAAGAAGGTTATTTTCCAGTAGGTCTTTAATGAGTGATTTCTTCAGTTGTTGGTAACTAATTATTACACATATTTTGTATATAGTTTTAATGCTTATAAACTATGGATTTGGTCTTCATTTCTTGTCAGTGTATTTGAAAATAATTTTCAGAAACATATTTAAACTGCTGGGTTTCATGCTAACTATTAGGAGACAATGGTTTCATTTTAATTCATTCTGTAAGCTAGAAGATAAATAACAGCCTTTAGTATAGTCCAGTGAAGATAAGGATTTCAAAAGTCTATTTAAAGCCTTATTTTAAAATGTATGAAAATATTAAAGTATAGAATGATATTTCATCATACCCAGCAATGTTGCCAGGTGATAAGCATCATATCAACTGATTAATCTGTCTATTTGGCTTTTTAAAATTTCCAAATTCTATATTTCAGATGCAATGTGGAAATTTCATTTACAAGCACCCAAGAAGGACAGAGTCATTACTCTGTTAATATCATATATTCTAGCAGAGATAGTGGAGGGAATGAAGGTTTTAGGTACTAATAGTTGGCCAATTCAGTGGTTGATGATATGGTGATTTCACAGTTTTTCACAGCCTATTATTAAGCCTTGTTTTTCATTTCTTGATCTGTGTTGTGTCCAATCTATACCCTTACATGCAATGTTCTTTTCCCCTAAATCATTTTCTCTCCTTGTCATACAGGCCAACTCTAATAATCTTAATACACAAAATCAAACGAACCATTTTGATCAAAATCATCCCTGACACCAGAAGTATAATTATTTGTAATGATTCAATGACTAGCACCTCAATGATGACTTTAATAAATGGACATTTTGTGTTATATTCATTTTTATTTCCACAACAAGAGATTTTCGTCCAGTGAGAATAAAATCAACCTAGTCAGGCACAAGTAAAATTATATTTATTTGGGGTTAATAAAGATTAAAATCTGAGAAAACAAAGCTTTGAGGAGCATTGAAAATGTGCCCCAACGTTTACAAAATAGCGGCCATATTAAAGCTTAAAATTGCAGGGGCCCAGCAGGGCTGGTTATTACCTCATGTTTTTGCCAGGAATTGTGATTAGTACTAAGAGTCTATTGTTGTAAGAAAGAGATCAGCTGTTGGCTCAATCTCCAGGTAATTTAGGGGACACAGTAGTCTTCAAACAGCTTTAACAAAGCTACTGAATCGTGGTTTGGCCCAGTCAAAAGGTCAACATATATCAAGGTACTTATGTGTAGACAATTCCCTCTCCCAATTCTATTTCAGTGCCCTATAGTAATACTATTCCATTTTGATTTTCTTCCATGACATTTTGAATTCTTGAAGTGCCTCTTTTTTTTCCAGTTATTTATTCTTAATCTCCTTTGCCTGTTAAGCTTTCTTTAGCTGGCTTCTCTTAAATAGTGTTGTCTGTTCCTCAAAATTCTTCCCTAGCATCCATTTTAATATTACACTCTTGACCTAGGTGGATATTATATGTATGTGTGTGTATAAATGTATATATTTCTTAAATAGAAACCACTAGATTAAACACTTCCTTGGAAACCACACCCATTTCTTTGATGTCTCAAACTTACATCAACTTCAACAAGTATTATATCAAAAATAAAAACATCCCTCAAAACTAATATTTTTTCCTTGTGTATTCTCATAGAGAGATATAACATTTTGTTGAGTAAGGCAGAAATCACCCTTTTAAATTTTCTGTTTAAATGAAGACTAGTGTGAATTTGTCCCTGATTACCACTTTAGTCTGGGCACATCATTTCTATTGCCAAAATTATATTTCAATCTGTTATCTCCAAACTGGATCACTGAAATAGTTTCCTAATTTGTACCCACTTAGATGATCTTACTAAGTAAGATGATCTCAATTAGTAAGATGATCTCATGTATTTTCTTCTGAACACACTGCAGCTGGAGCAAGATATTAAAAACAGGAATCTGATAGGAACAAATCACATTTGGGGGTATTTTAATTCACTTTAATAGAACTATTTCTTTGCCATGCAAATTTCCTTTTTTGGTCAAATAGTCTTTCTAGGAGGATGTCATCAAGAGGAAAAATAGCTTTAATTTATTGAAATAAAGAAATGCAGCAATTATTCAAATAAATAATTCTCTATGAAGTATTTATGGATGCATCTCTTATAAGATATAGTTGATGAATCTTTCACTTGCACACTTGAGGTCTTTACATTCTAAATATCCACAAATGGCCTAAGAGCCTTCATTTTTTATCCTGTAAATAAATGGGATGTTTTCTTTGGGAAAAAAACTGCTGTAGTCACATCAATATCATTAATACTTAAAATGTCATTTACATTTGTAAGCAACCTGAATAATTAAAAAAATGCAAATTTAGCCTACTTAGAAGTAATAACTTTATATGTAAGTTTTATGAGCTGAATTTCATTACTTATTTATATTATACTAACAATTAAAAAAACAAAGTACTGTAACAAAACTGTAGAAGTCAATACATAAACAAAGGCCCAATGGCGATTTAAGTATGAGTAAGATCATTTCTTCCTATCAGGAAAAATAATTTTATCACTTCTTTTAACGAAAAGAAGTTGTCTTCAAGATGAAATGAGTTTAAGAATCATTTTCTTAACTTACTACTAACTCACACTCAACCTATCTACTGGGCATGCTGTACACCACAAAAATATAAATTTCAGAAAATCATTATTAGATACAAAATGTAGACTTTCATTTGTTTTTTATTTCAATCTAGAGCTTACCTATTGCTATAATCTATTATTTGAGTAAAATGCAGTCAGACTGAGGCTAAAAAAAATCAAATACAGTCCCTTGTATTTTCAAACTAATTGGAGTTCATTATTATGAGTTGTATGCCACCCCACAGCACCTAACAACAACAATATTAAGGTTACGGTTACAATTTGCTTTAGTGGTAAAAAGAAATTTATAATGAGTTTAAAATTTCAATTTTCAATACCTCTGTATTTATTTTTAGTGCAATTTAAAAATTTCACTTTATTATTTAAATTGTTTCCTAGAAATTCTGCTGGGTTACAACAAACATCTTATTAGTTCCATTTTCCAAGGATATTTTGTTAACTATCTATCATATACAAAATTGTAACATTTTTATACCTGAATAAATTGTTTTTTCACTTGCCTCTTTTTCATCTATCATCTTTCTGTTAACAAAATACTTTTATTTTCTTCTATAGGTATACAACATTTTTGAACCAAAAATTTGACCAAATTGTATAAAATCAAAGAAAAAAATCTCTAGAGGATTTTAATCAATGCTTCATGTCTTTGTACATAGGAAATTACAGGGACCTCCTGGCTTTTTAAAATTTTCCCTAACTAGTAAATAACAAAACTCGGGTCCAACTAGGTACTATGACACTTATCTATAATATCTATAACCCCAGCCACTTGAGAGAGGCTGTTTACTCAAATTAGACCCTGTCTCAAAAGAAAAAAAAGTAATGAAAAGAAAGAAAAGCAGCAAGGAAGATACAAAGAAGGAAGGAAAGCAGGTGGGAAGGAAGGAAGGAAGGAGAGAAAGAAAGAAAGAAAGAAAGAAAGAAAGAAAGAAAGAAAGAAAGAGAAAGGAAAGAAAGAAAGAAAGAAAGAAAGAAAGAAAGAAAGAAAATAAAAAGATAAATGTTCAGGGTGCAGCTCAGTAGTAGAGCATACACCTAGTATCCATGACACCCTGAGTTCAACCACCAAGTGGTGAAAAACAAAACAAAACAAAACAAAACAAAAATAATGGCTTGGGTCCAAAATTCAGATCACTCATTTTACAGGCCAATTCAGGATAAATTCTGTAGATACCCCCACTTCAATAAAGTGAACTCATAATGCTCCCATAAACTGTGTGTACTGTGAAGAAAGTAACTCATTGTTGTCTTAGTCATTACTGAAAAACACTATTATTTCACCCTAATTGCTGTTTCCCTTTGAAACTTGGTAAGAGTAGATTTTTTTAAGTTTTTCTATATATATATGTAGAATTTTCGGTATTGGGTCAGTATAAATTCAAGATGTTGAAAAGATATATTTTATACCCATTCAAACAGATGCCTTTAATATAAGTCATTCATACTCTACTTGAACAATTTAATGTGGAAGACTTTTTAGAGTTATCTCATCCTGAAAAAGAATCCAAGAAAAAGTCTCAAGAAACATGTTCTTTATTGTCCCAGATGATTAATTCTTTTGGAATCTCAGTAATTCTTTATAAAATAGAATATGGGAGTGAAAATAAACTAGTATCTACCCCTATTTTGATGACATGAAAAGAATGTCTAAGATTTTTAAGTGGGTTCATTGACTCTTGATACCAATAACTGGCATTTCTCAAAAATCATTTCTTTTTTTTACAAATTAAACTAGATTAAACAGTTCACATAGTATAGAATTCAATCCACTGTACTATTTTTAATGGATAGAACAAATGTACAAAGATAAAAACTGATTAGTGACTGCTCATGTTGAAGTGAGGTGATTGAAAGCAAAGGTTGCATCTCATGTCATGGAAATATTTTATGTAATGTTTCAATTGTTACATGACTCCATTTAAAAAAATCAAACTATGCACTTAAGTGCGTGTATTTTAATGTGTATAAACCATACACATCTACAAGGTGACTGTAATGAGAGTTGATTTAATTTTAAATGTAAATCTTGGGAGATAGAAAGCAGGCAAATGGGTGATAATTACCTTAGTTGTTCTGCAGCCATACCGTTATGACATCCAAACCCATCACATACTGGAAGCTAAGCATGGTCGAGTGTGGTTAGTACTTGGAAAGGAGATGGCCTGGGAACACCAGGTGCTGTTGGCTTGGGAGAAAGACCCAGTAACCCACTCCCCACTAAAAAAAATCAGCCATTGAAAACCCTGTGAAGAAGCATGAAAATAGTGTTTCATCTGCTTTATGTATGGTTGTTATGATTCAGATACCAACTCAAGGGCACTTACCAACAACATTACCTTAGTGTCTATCAAGATACTAAGATAAACCTTCCTTTTAGGAAGATGCTTATGAAAATTAACTAACACAACTTCATAGAACTTTGACAATCATTGGACCTGCAAACAACAAACAACAGAAGGCAGACATATGCCAGGAGGATAGTACAAAATTGCTGGAGATCTTAATTTAGAGGTGTCTGGAAATTCTTGTCTCATACTCACTTCTTCTATCTTCTACCCCCAAACATCCATCAAAGATCAAGACACAAAATTCTGTGTCTTGATTTTGAAATTGATTTCAAAATTGCAATATTATACCCAGATACTATATATATATTTCAAATGTGAAGACAGAGTGCAGATATTTTCAGATGTACATGAATAAACAGAAAGTTATTGAATCATGAAATCCATCAAAATGAAGTCATAAACAAAGGACAGAGGGAATATTTTTCTCCAGAAATCGAATATTGAACACAGAAAATGTGAAATATTGGTATTATATAATTATAAAGAAAGATGTCAGATGTCAGCTAGAGAGATCTAATTATTAACAAAAAATTAGACATAAGTACACAGAAATGTAAGAGAAATAATGAGGCATCTGCTAACTCCAGGAGTAATAACATTTGTAATCAAACAAATGATGTGAATTTTCCTAAAAAGTTAATGTTATTGAAACATTTATAACAATGTAAATACATCATGTTGTTTTCATTGAGAATTTTTATCTATTACAAGACTGAAAGGAAGAGAATAGACATCAAGGGGTGAGGAAATAAGCTGTAGGAATGGATAAAACCATGAATCATGTCAGAGTTAAGAAGAACATTCTCTACTTAGAGAAACAAAGAGCAATATTATTTATGTTGTATGGGTGGTGGAAGAGTATGCAACAAAATAGGCTTATTGGATTTCAGAAAAAAAATGCCCTTACAAAATTTATAGGTATCCATGAAAATATAATTTCACATGGATGATACAACCCAATGCTAATGAAACAAGACAAGTTAGATAAGACCCTATCAGATATAGAAAGCAATCTTCATGAAGGATGATTCACTGGAGCTAAGTTCATGGAAAGCAAACTTAAAGTGAAGAAGTGGTTCAGTGTGTGTAGACTGCTCAGAAGTAGGATTTTATCCTTCATTTGCTACATGAGAAGGATATAACAGCAAAATATATTACTATGTGTTATGTAACATATTGCTATATATACATTATATATATAATGATAGCAGCAAGGATATAATTTCTTGAGAATTACTTAATTTTAATATTTATTTTTAAATAATAATACATGGTATGTATCCTCTCAGCAGATTGTTAAGTGTATAGAACAATAAGGAATGACATAAAGAACATATCTAGAAACTATTCATTTTTCATTACTGATACTTTATACTCGGATTTGATTACCAATTCCCCATCGACCCCTCACTCTTTTGCCCCTGGTAAACACTGTCCTGCTTTCTGCTTCTATGAAGTTAAGTAATTCACACTTTACATACCTCCTGAAATTGTTGTAAAGTATATTAATTCAATTACCATTATATTTTCAGTATTTGAAGCCTTAGGTTAGCAATGTGTATCCTACTTGCTGTTAGTATTATTCCTAAATTATAAGGAAAGTTACCTGATAATAAGAGCAAAAGTTTCAAATGGCAAGTAAATCTTATGTTTTAAGGAGATTTTAGTGTATATGCCAATAACATTGATGAGAACAATTTAAAGATCCCCATTTCTTCCCACAGAACCAATTACATGAGACTTCCATTAGACACTGAAGATATCCATAAGTGGATTAAGTAAAGTACATATTGGTTGCACAGTGCATACTCTAAAATTAATCATTGATTGATGCCTTTTCTAAGGCATCATGCAAATTACAGGTAAATATTTTATAGTGTTAGAAAGTTAATTGAAGATTTTAGAGTACTTATTTACTGTAAAGGAGCTGGGGTTTGGCTCAATTGGTAAAGGGCTACTCCACACTCTGTGAGGACCTGGGTTGGATTCTAGTACTGCAAAAATGGGAAAAAGACATTGCCATCCACTCCCAAAGCAACTGCAAAACAAACAACCATTGAAAACCCTATTGAAACTGACTCAACAGAACTTAACAGCAATGACAATTACAATAATGTTAACACACATACTCATACATCACTCAGTGTGCTGATTTTATAAGATGCAAATAATAAAACTCAAAATTATGTGTATAAAAGAAAATAGGCAAGCAAATATTCTGCATATAATGTTAAAGAAATAATATGGTGGTTGAAGGTACAAATGTGAAAAAAGTTCTGACATCTTCTGTCTTCCAGTTGGGAGAGATAAGAAGCATAAGGATTTGATTCAACAGCTTCTCAGAGCCAGACTATATGCACTTTATCTTTGAATAATATTTTATTTATAATTTTTCAAAATGTATAAATGATTACATTATCAGCAATAAGGATTAAAAAAAGGTCTAGATTTTACTAATGGCATATTTAAAATGATCAAATGATGAACCATTTTATTCAAATATATTATATTTCAATTTGAATTCTGCAATAACTCTTATTATGATGATCATTATCTCTGTGAAAGCATGACATCTCTGGAGCTATAACAAATAAACATATAAAAACTAAGAATTCTGAAAAAAAAATCACACAATTAGGATGCTATACCCATGTTATCCTGTTAATATGGAGGGATAGATATGTAGTAAGTTTGCAATAAAAATCTTCTTCAAGACAAAAACTGGTTTGTTTGTAACCCCAACACTAGGGAGGCAGAGGCAGGAGGAATGCAAGTTCAAGACCAGAGGCACTCTGCGTAATTTAGAGAGACTGTGTCAAAAAGTAAAAAATGGGCTGGGGTGCAACTCAGTGGTACAGCACTTGAAAAGCATGCAAGCCAGAAGCCCTGGGTTCAACTCCCCATACCACACACACACACACAAATAAATAAATAAATAAATAAAAATAAATAATCAATCTAGTTAATATGTTTCCTTACCCTAAAAGTTACAATGGTTTTAAAATTTACATAAAATTAAAAATATAATAAATTTATTGCCCAGAACAAATTTTCTTTTTATATGCACTTATGTTTTTCAGATGTGTAAATATTGTGATTTAATTATTCTTAATTAACATCATTTTAAAGAGAAACACAAAATCTTTCTTACTGAAAGAATAACATTGAAAATTTAAACTATGTTCTAATTATGCCAGGGTGGTGGTCTAGATTTCTTTAGAAGGACCTCTTTTCCACTACAGAAATACAAAATACCCTGATTGGATTAAAACAATCATATCTTTAAGTACTTTTTCTTTTTCACTTTTTGTTTCCTTAAGAAACCAACAAAATATAAGAGCAAGCTATAACCAAAGTGGGGATCTGAGGTTTAGCTCAGTTGGTAGAGAGCCACTTTGTGGTCTCTGAGACCCTATGTTTGATCCCTAGCACCACAAAAACTGGAGAATGACCTGACAATCCACTCTTGACACAATCCCGAAACAATCAGCCATTGAAAGCCCTATGAGAGAGTCAGACACAAATCCATAGCACATATCAACCAACCAACATAACCAAAGTAAGAAGAGATCAAGGGAGTGGGTGACCTTGAAGCAAATGTTGGTAGCTGTAGCTAAATGATTTAGAAATTAACAATTTTATGAAAATAGAAATTAAATTCAAATCTGCATCAAACAATGAAGATGGAGCTTTCAAAGGATGAATATCATCAGGTAAAGGGTAATGCAGAAAACATCCATCTTCAACTTTCTGAAAGGCATCAATAAAAAGTAAGGATATCATCATTGAGAATTTGCCTCAATCACAGTTAATGAGTTCACGAAAAAGAAAGCATAAAGAAATTGTCCACTATGAAGAGAGAGATTGACAGCTCTAGGACATTTGGTGTTGGATGGTTATACTCATTTTGTTATTGTTGTTAGGTGCTTTCAAGACATGTTCTACTCCTAGCGACCCTCATTGGGTTTTCAATGGTTGATTATTTTGGGTTTGCCTAGGGAGTGGATTGCAATGTCCTTCTCCCATTTTTGCAGTGCTGGGAATTGAACAGAGACCTCAGAGACTGCAGAGCAGAGCTCTACCAACTGAGCTAAATCCCAGCCCTGGTTATACTCAGTATAAAGTAACTCTGCATGGAATGTTGTTAAGAAGTTGAGATTAAAAATAAATTTAAAGAAATAAAAGAATGAAAAGATGTGTCTTTGAATATATTATCAAAATGGACCTTTATTTTACAGATAAAATGTAACAAATATATTTGTGGAGAGTTAGCCTAGGTAGCTTACAACAAGATAGATTTATTATAGGAAACATAAAAGAACCATATAATAACAGTATGAGAAACACAAATTATTTTTCTGATTTTTAATATCTTTTGGAAATTTGTGAACCTATTTAAAACCTACTGTGAACTTTGAGTGATTATCAACTCTGTTGATTTTGTTTCATTTACTCTCCCACCCATTTTTCATTACTATCCATTAATCCACAAATTATAAATAGGTTAACTCACACAGAAGGGTAGATCCCTTATGAACCAATCATCTACCAGATGTAATACCTCTAAATACCATTAACATATGACTTTGACAAGTTCCCAGCACATGAATTCCCAGGGTCACACTCAAGCCATAGCATCTTCCTTTTTCATATTTCTAAGCTTTATCTGAAAATATCTGTGGCATCTTTCCATGTATCTTAAAATACATGTTCAATTAGAAAGCAAGAGAGATTTAAAAAATTTCACCAAATATGCATACCTATGTCACTAGTGAATGGTTATACAAAATGAATGATTTATCATTTACCACTGCTACCAATTCTAAAAGTCTAGATTGATTTATCATGGAAATACTTTTTCTAGTAATGAATGTTTCTGATTCATTCCTCCTACTTCCCAAACTCCTCCAGCCACACCACTGTGGTATCTGGTCTCCTCAGATCTCAGAAGCTGAGCATGGTCTGGCCTGGTTAGTACTTATATGGGAGACCACCTGGGAACACCAGGTGCTATAAGCTTGGGAGAAGGAAGGGCCAACCCACTCCTAAAAATCAAACTGTCATTGAAAACCCTATAAATAGCACAGAAGCACTGACAATAGTGTTTTGCCTATTGTACCTAGGGTCACTATGGGTTGGACACCAACTTGTTGGCACCTAACAACAACTGGGGAGTTGAACCCAGGAACTTGGACTTGCATGCTTTGCAAAACCTGTACCACTGAGCTGTACTGCCATTACACAGGCCACCTCTGGCTTGGAGCTTGCAATCCTCTGACCTCTGCCTCCAGAGTAACTGGGATTACAGGTGTGAGTCACTGTGCCTGGCCCGTTTCCTCTAATTTTAAAAGTAAGGGAGAGATTTTCTTCTACACCTTTTAGTACATGTTATTTGATACTAGAAGTCCTTTGAAAATATATACAAAACAATTAGACTAATTGAAGTTTCTGAGAATTAAATGAAAAAAAAGATCTTGGATATAAAATAATTTCTCAATTTCCTACAGCCATTATAGCCCTGCTTGACTTATTAGAAGCACTTGTTTCCTTCTTTTCATGGAAAACCATCTGTTAGGCATGAAATTATTTGATTTTCTGTCACATACTTCTGAGATCAAGCTAAGAGTAGAACCTGGTTAGTCTTTGGATGGGAGTCTGCCTAGTAATACAGGGTTCTGTACACTAGGCGGAAGGAAATGGCAGCCCACTCCCGAAGCAATCAGCCATCAAAACACTTATGAATAACATAGCATCACTGACATGTCACGGCACAGTGTTGGGTAGTGTTTTGTCTGTTGTACATAGGGTTGCTATGAGTTGGACCCAACTCAATAGCACGTAATAATGACAACATTATCACATATTTAGCTAAGTCAAACTTTGTTGTTATTGTTAGGTGACATCCAGTTGAGTCTGACTCATAGCGACCCTCATAGAGTTTTTAATGTCCTATTGTTTCGGGGTTGCATCGGCATGGATTGCCACTTCCTTCTCTCTATTTCGGGTGCTGAGGATCAAACCTACGTCTTCAGAGAGTGTGCAGCAGTGCTCTATCAACCAAGCTAAACCCCAGCCCTACCTCAAATTACTCACCTTAGAAGTTAGCCTCAATGCTGGATCTCATTCTGTAGCTCTGAGAATCTCTTTTAATCAAGGTATTCAGAAGGACAAACCTCACATGCTTTGCATACTTCTCATTTGTAATCTGTGGCAAATCATACATCTGTTTACTTCTACTGAAATTGTCTATGATAATATTATCAGTGACATACTAATTAACAAACACAGTGGACCCTTTTGAGTTCTTAATTAAGATTCCTGAAATTTATGAAGCCTATTCTACTATTTCTTCTAGGATCTGACTCTTCTCTGGTTTCTTCTTCTGGTTATTTTACCTCATCTCCTCCGATTATTCTCAGCTTCCCATATTAACCTTTCTACCAAGTGCTGCTGTGTTTCAAAATTATGTTATTTACTCTTACTTAACTTTTCTTTCAGATATACCATCCAGTATTTCACCATCAAGTGTGATAGAAAGTTTGGATTTTTCTCAGGCATACTTCATGAAGTTGAAGTAGTTACATTTTATCTCTAGCTGACTACCAGTTTATTAGGAATGTTGTTGCAAGGAGCCTTCAAGTTGAGTCCAGCTCATACTGCCTCTATATACAATAGAAGGAAACACTACTCAAAACTTTGCAATACACACAAACTTTTTTATGTTTAAGCCCATTATTGCAGCCACTGGGTCAGTCCATTCAGTTGAGAGTCTTCCTTTTATTCATTGACTTGTCATTGTCCCAAATATTATGCTCTTCTCTAGGAGCTGGACTCTCCTGACATGTCTAAAATATGTAAGATGCAGTATAGCCATCCTTGCTTCCAAGGAACACTCTGGTTGTACTTCTAGGATGGATCTGTTGGTTTTTTATTCAATATTCATCTCTAGCACCATAATTTGAAAGCATTAATTCTTCTCCTATCTCCCTTATTTAATTACCGGATTTCTCAAGCATATGATGCAACTGAAAATATCATGGCATGGGTCAGGAATACCTTTGTCTTCAATGAAGCATCTTTACTTTTCAACACTTTAAAGAGGTCTTTTGCCATAGCTTTTCCCAATGCAGTATATCTTTTTTATTTCTTGACTGCTGCCTCTGTAGGTATTGATTCTACGTAGAACCAAGTAAAGCAAAATCTTGGACAATTTCAAACTTTTCCCCATTCATTAAGAACTTGCTTACTGATCAGTTGCAAGGATTTTTGTTTTCTTGAGGTTGAGGTACAATCTGTACTGAAGGCTTCGTTCTTTGATCTTCATCAGTAAATGTTTCAAAACCTCCTCAGTTTCAGCAAGCAAAGTTGTATTGGCATCACAATCTGCATAAGGAACCTTGTTAATGAGTCTTTCTCCAATCATGATACCACGTTATTCTTCTTGGATTATTGGTTTATCATAGAGGGTGAAGAGGTACAGTGAAAGGATACAGCCCTGACACACACTTTTCCTGACTTTAAACCAGTGTTTCCTTGTTCTATTAGAACAACTGTCTCCTGGTCTATCTACAGATATACAAAGGCATTTGACTGTGTGGATCACAACAAATTATGGGTAACATTGCAAATAATGGGAATACCAGAACACTTAATTGTCCTCATGAGGAATCAACTTATTAGGAATAAATATCGTCAAATGGTCAATTCATCATCGATAGAGTTTTGAATGTTGAAGATGCCTTGTATTCCTACAGTACTCCCTTTGGTTTCAAAGTAGTCTGACACATGCACATGCATGCTCACACAGACTTTGATACAAAACATTTTCTCATATTTCACTTTGTTTAGCATTTTTTGTGTGTGTTTGTGCAGTATACTATTATGTAATTTTCTTTTTTTGTACACTTTTTGTCTGGGATTTTTGTTATACTAATAATGGGGAGTTTTATCTCTTCTAATTTCCGGGAGAGTTTTAGTACCATTCATATTCATACTTCCTTAAATATTAGTATACTTTTCCAGTGAAAACTCTTTGATTGATCCTTTTTATATTTAAATATGTTTAGATGTATTTACACATAAAAAACTATATTTGACACAGGATCTCACTAGATAGCCCATGCTGACTTGGAACTCATGATCCTACTGCCTCAGCTTCTCACGTGCTGGTATTACAAATGTGTGCCACTATGTCTAGGGGTTTTCATGTTTTCAGTTATAGATTCAATATCTTGATAGTTATAGTATCATTCATATAATATTTTTTAATTTGAGCTTCAGTAGTTTGCATATGAAAAATTGGCCTACCTTTTCTAAATTGTCAAATGTATACATGTACATTTGTTCACATTATTTTTAATTATCATAATTATCCTTTTAATGTTTGTGGAATCTAAGAGATATATCCTCTTTCATTCTGGATTGCTTCCTGACATTCATTTGTATGCTCTCTCCTGCATATGAGCTCTCTCTCTTTCTTTTCCTCTCTCTCTTTCCCTCCCTCACTTTCTCTCTTTCTCTGGTCTCATTAAATTTATTGATTTTAAACAAAAACACTATGTACCCACGTGCTGAAAAATTACCTTACTCCATTATTATGTACAATTTTTGTTTATAAGTATCACTTCAAATAAACTTTTTTTAAAAAACAGTGAATTTTAAAACAGAACATGCACTTGATGACATCTGTCTCTGAATCATGAGTGCAGTTGTGCTAAATTCTAGAGGAGATGTCACCTTTAGAAGAGATCTATGCAATATAAAATTAAGATTTATGATGACGTCTTCCTTCCTTAGGTCTTTCTTCATTATGTTTCTCTAACATTTCAGCAACTTGTGGGAGCATACAGATATCAATCAAATTAATACCTGCTTGAACAGTGTTTGTTAACAGTTGTTGTTGGCTCTAAGAATATTGATGTATGCCATAAGAATTTATCATATACACACACTCACACACACACACATATGTATATATACACATACGTGTATAATCTATACCTGGACACGTACAGATATGGAGACAATATTACATGTTTATCTCTATGAACTCTATTGTGATTCCCAGGGGTAAGAATTGTGTGACTTTATCTTTTTTTTTTTTCAATGACTATCACACAGGAAAACTGACAATAGATGGTGATTAAATGGATGAAAAAAATTCATTCTGGCTCACATATGGTATGAGGTGTTGAAGACAAAACTTCTAAATAAAAATGTGTATGAAGGCACTAGGTGGCTTCCACTTTATAAACTATTGAAAATGGTCAGTTACTATAGTTTTTATGGAATTCCTCTTTTAGTTGAAGTATTTACTTTCCCTACCTGTATTTTATTACTTTTATACAATGAAAGCAATGAGTAAAAATAAAGGATAACATCTTAGTGGCAGACAAATGAAGACCCATAATGAAATGAAGCTCCTAAATTCAACTAACTGAAGATTGGGAGACACAAAAATATAGAGAAATGCTTCTCTTTCAACATGCTTTCCTAGAATTCCAAGATAACATCTGAAAAATAACTTTACAACAACTTTCAAAGTTCCAGAAAAATGTGTATGTGAAACATACACGTGTATATATGTTTTTTATGCCCTGAAAAAGTTTGTTACATTTGCCTACCTCACAGTACTTTGTTTATTTTGTTTATGACCAATTATGATGAAAAAAATGAAACAGATCTAACATTTGTCTAGGGAATGTATTTAAATCACATTTTATCTAGTAAACATATACATCATATTGATGAACAATGATCATAATGCCTTTGCCCTTCTGCTATTGTAGTATTTATACCTTTTCCCCCTGTGCATTGTATAGGTATTTTTGCAACATTCTTCTACACTCAGCATTTAGTCTAATAGATAAAAATTTCCAAGGCCATTCCTGTGGTGACATGAGTCAATTGCCAGGAGAACAAGTGCAAGCACAGGATTTAGTTCAAATAATTTAAATTCTGTGGATTCAAGCCACTAGTCCAATTAAGTGTGACATCATTGCCGAGTAAGTAGGACAAGAGACAAAAGAAAATGGGACAGTCTGAATAGAAAACAATATCAAATCCTGACATAGAAAGTATTTACTGCTGACAAACCCCTACATTTATATGGTCTTATTTCATTTTCTTTACTCTGTTTATTTTTGAAAAAGTCTTATTGGAAGCACATTTAAGTAATTAGAAATTCATAACATGTTATTAAAATACCAATTGCTATTACTAAAATCAGATACTTCAGCTAATGAGAATTTTGAAACTCCCAGACAATATGCCTGTCTTATAATTTGTTTTTGTTGTTGTTATGTTCTATTGCATCCAACTCATAGAGACCCTATGTACAACAGAACAAAACACTCAATACTCTCTGACACTGTGCCAAGCCTGGCACTATTTCCAGTGCTTCTCCGATATTCATAGGGTTTTTCAACGTCAGATTGTTTCGGGAGTGGATTGCCAGGTCCTTCTTCTTAATCTGTAGCAGCTGGTATTCTCAGGTGGTCTTTTATCTAGGGACTAACCAGGCCAACCCTGCTTAGCTTCTGGCTTCTGCGATCAGGTGGGATCAGATGATAAGATATTATGGCTGCAGATTGTCTTATCGTAGCAGTTGATAAATGTAGAATAGTCATTAAATTACTTCAGTGAATGTTTTGAATTATGTCCATATGAGGGAAAATTTAAATTTTATTTCCATATTTATCCACTGATGCACATTTGTGGATACCCCCTTTCATATATTTTGCAATTCCACTTTACTCCAACTAATTATATCAAAAGGAGAATTGATAGATGTTATAATGTTGTTGTTGTTGTTGTTGTTGTTGTTGTTGTTAGGTGCCATCGAGTCGTGTCCGACTCATAGCGACCCTCATAGGGTTTTCAGTGGCAGATTGTTTCAGGATTGCCTTGGGAGTGGGTTGCCACGTCCTTCTCCCATAGATGTTATAATGAGTCAATGATATTATTAAATAAAGGTGATTACTGAAGTGGTGACATATCCCTATAATTCTAGTAGTTGAAGAGCCAAAGAGGAGAATCATGAGTTTGAGGGCACTCTGGCTTGCTAAAAACCAAGAACTGGGGATATAGCTGAGAGTACTTGACTAGCATGCAACAGGGCCTAGATTTATTTATTTATTATCTATTTATTTAATTATTTATTTATTTAATTATTATTTATTTAATCCCAAACACACGCACAAATATATATATATATGAAATTGAGTCTATGTGGTCTTTTTTACTCTACTGGGATCTGTTACTTTAATAAAGCTGTAGTTGGAAAATCGCCCTGTAGCCTCACCAAAATCATTGTTCTATGATGCCCTGCTACAAAGGTGTACAGATTTCCATCTGAGCTCTAGAGAAAAATGACATTATTTTGGAGTGTGTTTCATTGGAATCCCTTTCTTTGCTCTTATTTTAGAAATAGACTCTGGTTATGTAGCAAAAGTATTAGACATTGTACTTTGAGAGGAACAGAATAGCTGTTTGGAGCTTACCACAAGAATGGAAGGGACTTTACAAAAAAGACATGCAAGTAGAAAAGAGACCATTGGTAGGATGGAGGAGATGGAAGAGAAAGGTCATGAGAAGGTAAGGGGGAAGTCAGCATGAGCAATGTACAATGAAATGCATGTATGGAAATGTCATAATGAGACACATTAAGTTGCACATTAATAGTTACTAATAACATAATTAAATAAAATAAAATTTTAAAAAATAGAAAGGACTTTGGAGGTCCATATCATTTACTTAAACCAGGAAATCCTCCTAACTGTGTAGAAATAAAAGTTAGAATACTAAAATGTTGTTTGTGTCATATGTCTTTGTCACTGTCTTCATTAATCTATTGAAATAAAAGATAGTATGGAAGACTTCATATACTGAGTCTTGGTATATTCCCTGCATCTGCTTCAAAGGACAAAGTTGGCCTATATTCCACAAGTAAACCCAATATTGCTTTTGTCCCTAGTTTTTCTGTCCAGAATCTATCAGGAAAAGTGTATTTTCTAGATGAAGGCATTAGTCAGATTATTTTTCCTTCTGTACTTACTCTAATTAAATGTATAAAATCAAAATAAATTTAAAACAAATGTAGAGCTTCAACTTTTTTGAAAACCTGAGCAAAATATTAAGAGAAAATTCTGAGATAAGAATTTCTTTAAAAGTATATAAAAATAAATAGAAATATATATGATGTAATAAATAAAACAAAATATATGTATTCATACATATTTTTAAAATACCAAACTGTGAACCTTGTATTTTTCCTTTGATTTGGAATTCCTTTTCCCCAGATAGCCTCATGCTGTGTACTCTCCATTCTTTGAGTTTTTTGTTTAAACATTGCCTTTTCAACCTCTCTTTACAAATTATCGCATTCTATGATTACTGTTTACATTCTCCTTGTGCATATTGTGTTCTCATAATAATTGTGACCACTTTATATGTCTTTTCTTTTCTTTTTCTATTTCTTTTTCTTTTTTTCTTTTTCTTTCTTTTTTTCATTTTTTTTCAATACTTGAAGGTTGAACTCAGGGCATCACACATCATACTGGCAAGTATTCTACCACTGGGCTGAACCTCCACCCATTTCTTAAGTTTTTTATCATCTTGAGATAGTCTCCCTATGTTAAGCAGGATGCCTCTGGCCTCAAACCTGGAATCCTTCTGTCTCTTCCTCCAGAGTAGCTGAGATTGTAGGTGGGAGCCACTGAATTCGACCCACCTGGCATGTCTTAAGTTTATGTGTTTAATGGTTATTAATTTCCCCCCATTCAAAACCTGTACAGTTAATGGACACATTGATAATGGAGAGTCTAATGAAACCATAATGGAAAGGCTAACTAGTTTGAAAATATCAAGAAAAATTGTTTATAAGCATGACATCATGAAATAGTTTTCAGTAACGGTCTGAGAGAAAATATTTACAATACTTTAATACAATATTAATATTAAAATTAGTTATTTATTTTGCAGTATTTTGTGGGAAGAGCCTAGGGCTGCCCACATATTAGACAAGTGCTCTACCACCGAGCTGGCATCCAAGTTCTTTTTTTATTTTTATTTGACAAGGTTTTTTTTTTAAATAGTGCAGGTTGCCTATAGCCTCGAACTCTCAATTCTCCTGTCCTCAGCATCCAGAGTTTCTGGGATTACAGGTATGTGCCAAAGAACTTGGCCATTTTATAATTTGTTATCTAGAAAAATAGGTAAGAAAGATAAGAAATATTTAGAAGTATTTTCAAAGGATGGAAGTGACCAAACATAAAAGACAAGTTTAAGACAAGATGTTTAATAATATTAAGAGAAACAAAAATTGAAGTAAGGCTAACTGAGCATTTTGGTTTCATAGGATTAGAGGAAATGAGAAAGTTTGGTAAAACCAAATACTTGTAAATATATGTATATAGATATATCATCTGCCAATAAATTTGCTAACATCTAGTAACATAAATGAACTGTAGACATACCATCCTGGCATAGGATCCTGTCAGATCTCATGAGCTAAGCAGGATCCAGCTTGGTTAGTACTTCAAGGGGAGACTGCTTAAGAATACCAGAAACTGTAGGCATGAGAGAAGGACCCTGCAACCCACTCCCAAACAAATTAGCCATTGAAAACCCTATGAATAGCAAAAAAGCACTGACAATAGTGCCAGCATGGCACAGTTGTGAGAATTGTTTTTTCTGTTGTACACAGATTTCCTTTGATTAAGACCCAACTTTGTGGCACCTAACAAAAATAACAATTAACATTAATGTGGATTCTTTACATTCTATCAAAAAAATTATGTATTATTTATGTATTTATGATTTATATCCAGAAGACATTTGGTATTAGATACTTATAGTTCTTGTCATTGTAGTTAAGTGCCACTGAGTTGGGTTCCACTCATAGCAATGCTATGTAAGACAGAAGGAAACACTCTATGACACTGTACCATGCACACAATCAATTTTATGTTTAAGCCTATTGTTGGAGCCACTGAATCAATCCATCTATGTGTGGGTCTTATTCTTTCTCTTGACCAACCACTCTCCCAAACACAGTGTCCTTCTCCAGGGATTGGTCCCTCCTGACTACATGTCCAAATTATATAAGGTACTGTTCCTTGCTTCCAAGGAATGCTCTGGATGCACTTGGATTCACTTCTTCTAGGTCAGACCTATTTGTTCCTTTGTCAGTCCATTCACTATTCTTCTCTAACACCATAATTCAAAACTAATAATTTTTCTCTTATTTGCTTTATTCACTGTCCAGGTTTCACAAGCATATGATGAGAATGAAAATAACATGGCATCAATCATGTACACTTTTGTCTTCAATGAGACATCTTCACTTTTCAAAACTTGAAGAGGTATTTTACAAAAGCTTTTCCCAATACGATGAGTCTTTTGAATTCTAGACTTCTGCTTCTGTGGGTGTTGAATGTGGAACCAAGTAAAGCAAAATCATGGACAACCTCAATCTTTTCTCTATTTATTGGATACTGACACAGTTGTAAGGATTTTTGTTTTGTCTACCCCTAAGTAATATCACAAATTCCATATATTCTCAAATCTATATATGAATATGTACTCCTGTTAAACTGTTGAAATGGTGCAGAATAGTTTGGGAATCTAGGGTATGTCAATTTTGCTATCACATGTGTCTGTCAGTTTGTTGTGCTGTGGGGGTTTACCTGTTCCTGTGATGCTGAAAGCTATACCACTGAGATTAGATGCCAGCAGGGTCACAAATGGTGAAAAGGTTTCAGCTGAGCTTCCAGAGTAAGTTGGACTAGAGAGAAGATCCAGGTAACCCATTAGAGACACATTAACCATTGAAAACCCTATGAAAAGCAGATAAACACTATCAGATATATAGCCAGTGCATTTTGATTGAATGCTCAATCAATTTCAGACTGCAGAAGCTGTTAAAAATCTACCCTTTTTTCATTTGTAGCCTTAGTACGAGGTGCATAAATTTGAATGATAGTCATTAACTGGCCTTCTTTGTAGGTGTATGGATATTATTCTATCACTGACAGCATTGTACTTCAGGGCAGATCTTGAAGTATCTTTCTGATGATGAATATAATCCTATCTCTCATTAATCTGTTATCCCTAGTTTAGTATACCAAATGATTATTTTATTCAAAATGGTCCATGCCAGTCCATTTTAGATCACAGATGTCTAGATTTTCAGTGTTGCTATGTTCCACATCGTTTTTGACAATTTCTATTTTTCCTAGACTCATACTACATGTATTCCACATTTCAATTATTAATGGTTGTTTACAATTGTTCCTCCTCATTTTCAGTCATGCCACATCAGCAAATGGAGGTTTCTACATTTCCATCTTTAGAGTCGACTCTTCTTTGAGGAGGCAACACCCCTGCAGTTGTCTTTTGAGTGCCTTCCAACCTGGGAGGCTCATTTTCCGGCACTATATCTGACAGTGTTCCTCTGCTATTCATAGGATTTTCAATGACTAATTGCTTTGAAAGTGGACTGCCAGGTCCTGCTCCCTAGTCTGTCTTAGGAAGTTCAGCTGACACTTTTCTGCCATACGTGACCCTGCTTGTATCTGCAACACCAGTAGCATAGCTTTCAGCATCACAGCAACACAAAATCCCCCACATTATGGCAGACTGACAGGCATGTGTGTAGGTTAGCCCTCTAACATTAAAGTAATTAAAACTTAAGAAAAAATATTAGAAATGTATAAGCAAAATGGTGGGAAAGTTGTAGTATATGAAAGTCCTCAACGCTAATAATATCAGATCATTTTTAGGGGATATAACACTTTGATTTGCTGAAATTGTCACCTGATAAGTTTAGTTAATTTAAATTACCTGCTGGACCTCTATGAATATTTGAATCTATGACTAGTTACTCAGACCAATTCTTTAAATCCACAAGTGAAAAGAATGAAGTGCAATAGGTAAAAGTGACTCTATATAAAATGATGATGCTAGAGATTGGTTTGTAACAGAAGGAAATCTTCCAGTTAGATTTAGTTTTGTATCATACTATGTTAATTCCTCCCATTCTGACCACGTAGAAAATATAAGTAATGTTTTCAAACTAGTCTACTACATAATTATACTTTAAAAATAGACATTTAGACATTGCCAGCATTGCCATTCCCTCTATTCTCAGGGAGTCCTGTCCCAGGGGACCCATGTTAATTTTGTTTCACTCAGATTTTTAGTCTGTATGAAGGAGTTTGAGCAAGGGAGTAGTTGTTCTAGAGCTTTATGACTGATAATGTTTATGAAAGATGCAATTCATCATGCTGAAATAGATCAATAAGGTAGAGAGCATAGGTTTGTATTGTTTAGTTTTGCAGATGAAGGAATATACTTTCTTATTTGGGACATTAATCTTCTTGTATGATAATAATGATTGATGTTGGAGATTTTCTGTCCAGAAAAAATGAAAAAGGTGAAAATTTTCTTCCCAATACAGTCTTCCCTAAACTTCTTATAATAGATGAAGGTTTTTTTTTTTTTTTTTTGGTTGTTGTTCTTTTTGTACTTGAGGGCTGACCCCATGGCACTGTTCATACTTTGTAAGCACTTTACTACTAATATGCACCCAACCCCTCTTATATATTTTTATGTTGATAAAGGATCTCACTAAATTACACAGGCTGCCTCTGGTCTGGAATTCATGGTCCTCCTGCTTCTACCTTGTGTGTGCTGGGATTAAAGACTTGCACCATGACACCCGATTCAAGTTCTGCTTTCTAAAGTTGTGCTCTGTCATAATTTATTGGCTAGACAAACATTGATTATTGCCAAATAACCATCTTACCTCCTCCCAGAGCAAGTTAAAATGCATGAGGCAAATACAACCACCACCCCCGCTTCTTATAATGATCCTGGCCAAGGCACACAGACTTCTCAAAGATATTTATTTTCATCTTTCCTCTGGAATCTCCTGCCACCTGATTGAAATATATAACAAATAAGCTTTTCTTTTGAATGACTTTAGAAAAGTTAATTTTTCTCTCTGCTCTTTCTTATTAAGCTGATGCTAAGAGATGATAGTTAGATCTATAATGACTACACTTAACTTTAAAATGTGTTCTGAGATAAATTTTGCATAAAAATTCATGTAAAAAGTAGCATTTTATTGTTTTGCATTATGACCAGTCATTAGGTTTGGTGAATTGGTTTTCTCATAATGTTTGTGTTAAATTAAAAACACTAAATTGAGATAATCATGCATGAATCCTGCATGAGACATTAACAATAGGATTCTGAAACAAAGCTGATAACTATTGCAGTTTAACTAGCCAAATGGGGGAAAAAAAGTTGCATTGCAAGCATTATATGATAATATCAATTCCAATAGACAGAAAAATAGAGTAGTTTTTGTTCTAACTATATTAATATTGTTGTTGCTATTAGATCCTCTTGAGTCAGGTATGACTCATAGCGACCCTCATAGGATTTTCAACAGCTTACTGTTTTCAGAATTGCTTTGGGAGTGGATTGTCACATCCTTCTCCCATTTTTGTGTTGCTGGAGTTAAACCTGTGTCTTCAGAGGGTGCAGAGTAGCGCTCTACCAACTGAGCTAAACCCCAGGCCATATTAATATAGTACAATATAATTAGGGAATATATAAAGGTAAATAATTGCATGCAAGTGAACTGAAAACCAAGGTATTCTAATAGAATTATTATTTTTCAAGAACTAAAAGATATATTACGTGCACAGCCCACTGCATCAGTTTAATATGAGTGAATAAGACACAGGAGAGAGAGAGACAGAGACAGAGACAGAGACAGACAGACAGAGAGAGAGAGTGAGGGAGAGAGGGAGAGGATAAACTCACAGCAGTTTAATCACTTGGCAAGCTCCTAATAAATACAAATCTACTAATAATGCATTTGCCTTTGGTAGCTTTGGAAAAGCTTACAGTATTTGCTCATGCCAACATAGGCATTTCATTCATCTGTTACCGTTCTGGTTGTTTTCCTGTCTACTGATTTTTAATCGTAGAAATGGTATATTGTACCCACTCCCATCTCTGCAAACACTGACCCTTAGCTTCTGTGGCACTAGCCATCTGGAACTGTCTTCCGTCTTATTTCACATCACTGGAAGCCTAATTCACTGAATGCTAAAGTACAAAATTCCCATTTAGCTCAGTAGGAGTTTAAAGATGAGTTGTGGATTGAACATGCATGATCTCCTGCCCAATTCTGAAACACAGTCATAATGTTGCCAATCTTGTGAAAGGGAATCTGTTTTCCATGTTAAGAATGAGCACACAATCAAAAGAAATATCAAATCAAGCATATTCTTTGATCAAATATAGTAATATCAGTCCTTTGGAAACCTATCCATCTAGATTACATTTCTATGAGAATGAAGAACTTTCCACCTAAGCTAGTTATAATGCTTCTAAACTATGTCCAAGGCAGTGAAAGTTGTTGTATAAAATCATGACATCATGTAGTTAAATATAAATATCATGGGTCAGATTGGTAGTCTCTTGCAGTTTTCAATCACTACTATGTTTATCTAATTCTTTAGAAGTCAATGAAAAGATAGACTTTCACTTGACCTCAAATATTAGAATTTATATAAGCATACACAAATCAATTTTGGTAATACAACTTGATCTTTCAATAATCCAGGATAATCAATACAACCATGTTTTAAAGGATAAGGGAAGCAGCAAAACCTTCAAAGCATATACTTTTAAGGGTAATTTTGTATTCTGAAGTTTTACTACATTAATCTCTTAATTGAGAATAAAAATATTTTATAAATTAGTAATTATTATGAAATGAACTAATTTCATTAAATGTGTTCCTTAATTTTTCACATTTTCTCATTCTGTATGTGTGTTTCTCTGTATTGTGCTCCTTACTGTCTCTATCAGGATTGAACCTAGGATGTGAGAAATTAGGCCAATGTTTTTTTCTGTTTGTGTTTCTATATCCATGGAAAACATGGACATATCTTTACCCATGAAAGTATCATAATTTTTCAATGAAAATTAAGAATAATTAATACAGGAGGGGCTATTATTTACTTGCCGATCATCTAATTCATGCAAATATGGATTCTTCATAAAATCTAGGTCCTATTTCTACCTGCTACATAGTGGAGAATATAAACTATCTATCTCATTTCCTGGTTAACTTCATCTATCTCATCATGATAAAAAGCTAGAAATGCAATTATTACTAATGATGTCATTGTTTTTACACACTTGCTTACATTGAAAGAATAGAGATCCTCCTATCTCTCTGGTTCCATTACACAATTTATTTAATGGTGATTGCATTAACTAATTACTTGAATCTAGTAATCAATCATTGTACCACCCATGAGTGATGGATTTTGTTGAATATCTCAAGGGTTGTTTCTGGTTTTTATTGATGAAAAGTGTAAGTCTTATGCAAAGTATGCTATAAAATGTGGATAGTTATTTATTTTGTACTGTTGTTATATTGACCATTCAGAACATTTTAGCATAAATGTAGACTAACACATCTTTTATTTCTCCTCAGTTACAGTTTTACTGTAACTATTGAATTATAGAGTAAGAATATAATCTCTTTCAATATTGATAGCATCAAAACTCTATAAGAGACTGAGGGAAAAGCAAAAATAACAGTCTCATTTGTTTAAAAAAAATGCCATTTCTTAAGCAAGCAGAGCTGAAGACCCTCCCAGAATACTGTAGTATGTTTCAAAGGCAAGCAAGCATCAATGGAAGGGACCATTGACTTTGTAAAGCAATGTTCCTGAAAACACTCTGAGGAAAATATTGTGACTGTTCTCAGATGAAAACTTGATCAATGTGGAGCCTGTTGAAGAAGCTGAGAGAATTGCTTTGAGATTCACAATGAAGGGCACAGAAGAGATAAGAGGGAGTCACCATTTCTGTCATTCTTGGCAGACACACAGTGGAGGCAACATTGCATTTGGAACACAGATAGCAAGGGCTGATACATAAGTCTGCAAACATAGCTACACAACTCCAGCCCAAGGATTGATAATGGATTATTGAAAGCCAAGTAAATGTCTTCTTTTCTGAGTCCTGTCTTTAAAAAAATGTGATAACTAATTATAGCTGAGGGAAACTCTCCACATTCATGATCACTTTAAGTAATTTTAAGAGTTACTTTTTTCTTAGTCTAAGAGAATGAAGAAAATATTTATGGATTGTAGATTCAGATATCACACAGTTTTCAATTTTATTGCCTCATTTTTTCATTTTATATTTGTTTTTTCATTTATGTTTAGATTGTCATACTCCAAAGTTAATTACTAAAAAAGTCTTTATGCCATTGAATATCTTTGAGACTGTCAGTGTAACTCTAATAATGCTATTTGTTTGCTGCAATTTTTTCACATGAGCTAGCATCAACAACTCTTGGGGACCTACTGTTCCTCGTCACATGGAGTCTTTTCTGCAGATCTTCCTGCTAGTATTACAATTAAAACAATCAGTATATGCTGAATCTTTTGTTACCCAACCACCTTGTTCTTTTGTTGTTGTTGAGACAGGTCTCATTAAATTATGCAGACTGCCTCTGGTCTCAAAACTTGTGATCCTCCCGCCTCCACCTCCTCTGGGATTACAGGAGTGCACCACTTCTCCTGGCCGCCTTGTTCTTTATGTTTGTTCTGTCCCTATGCTGTGCTTTAAATTTACCTTATGCTTTTTGATGTTGTCCTTTAACCTGACCCTGAGCTTTGTTTAACCTTAATAAAAGGAGACACAGCCTTCTAGGCAGCACTCTAACTCCTAAAAGGATTGAATCACCTGTTGTGATTCTCTTATCTGATTGAGTCTGCCTGGTTTTGGGGGACCAAATGACAGCACTATACTTAGCTCCTTTAGAGTTGATAAAATAATTGCAAGAGAATAAGAATATCTTTACCCCATGGCTCCAACATGATTCTCCCAGTAGCCATCATCCAATGGTCCTACTGGATACAACTACTACAACATTGGACACATACATACATCAATACATAAATGATTAATAACAAAAAAGGCAACTTTATTTTACAGCTGCATTGTTTCCAGACCTAAATATACATATACTTGAAGAGTGACAGTTTTAATACTTCATGAACTGAATAAATAAATGGGGATTCCCAAGGGAAAAAAATAGCATTTGTACAAAAATTTCATGGATATTTGGTGTCATACAACAAATATCTACTCTACGCACTTAAAATGTGCTCTAGGTAATGAGAAAACCTAAGTAGTATAGACAAAGTTTGAGGATTATTTTGAGCATTGCAAAAAAGATCCTGTAAGTTCTAGTCCTTATTTCACTAATGTTGGAATATTGAAAGCTCCAATCATTGTATTTACTGATGCAGTTTCCAAACTTTCTTCAGAAGAACGGAATTGTAGACATTGTGAAAAGCACAAAAATGGTTTCACTTACTTTCTAACAGTTTGTGAATCTGCTCTATAATATATGTATTGACATTGGGGAGAACACTTGAAGCAGCTCCCTCAGTGAAGAGATTCTTAGGATTGTAGTGCAAGTCATAGATAGCCTTGTCACATATCAAATTTTTTAATGATACCTTTGCTTTTAGATTGAGTAATGAGACATTCTTCGGCTAGGGTGTAGCTTAGTTGGTAGAGTACTGCTCTGAGTTCTTGGAGGCCCTGACTTTGAACCTCAGCACAACAAAAATGGGAGAAGGACTTGGGAACCCACTCTAGAAGCAATCCTGAGAACAATCAGCCATTAAAAACCCTACAAGGGTCTCTATGAATTGGACCAGACTCCATGATATCTAACAACAACCAGAATAAATTATTCTAGTAAATCAACACTTTCAAGGATATGAAATTTATATTTAAAGTGTTACCAAATAATTACACTATAAAAGAAGAAACTAAATAGAAACATATTCAGTATTTAATTTGATGAATTACACAGAAAATTTTTTTGCAAGCTGGATAATATTATCAGTAAACTTTTGAATACTATTCATAAGCAATGTTACCTTCCCATATCGTTCCTCCCTATATGTGGGAAAGGGACTCAATAGTTTAAAGAGGATACTATTATATATTTTGACTTTTATTTTAGAATATGTGTTCTCTTGCTATAAGTGACAGAAAACTCACAAAGTGTATTTTTAAGAGAATGTAGTGACTTTAAAAATACATCAAAAATTTATTGAACATTTAAGTCATTTTCCTGAAGTATAATTTTCTTTGAAATAGAGATTGTACTACAGACATGTCAGTTAATAGAGAATACTTCATAATAAAATATGAATAAACTAGCTTCTTTTTCCTTCTTTTCTTTCTTTCTTTCTTTCTTTCTTTCTTTCTTTCTTTCTTTCTTTTTTCTTTCTTTCTTTCCCTTCCTTTCTCCTTCCTTCCTTCCTTCCTTCCTTTGTTCCTTCCTTCGTTCCTTCCTTCATTCCTTCCTTCGTTCCCTTTGTGGTCCTGGGGGACTAAACCTAGGGCCTTGCACATAATTTGCAAATGCTCTATCAACAAACAGTGCCCCCAGCTCCTTTCTTATTTTGTGTCTTGAGACAGAATCTAAGTTACTCAGACCACCTCTGGCCTCAAACATGGAATCTTCCTGCCCATGCCTCCCAGATCTCTGTGATTACAGGTATAAGTCGACTACATCATGCAAATAACCTAGTTTCATCTTACTAAAATTGCACATTGTTTTGTTTAATTGTGTGAGTAATAGTATCTTTCCTTAATCTCTTAAATTTTTTAGTACAAAATCAGATGCTTTTAAGGAAGTAAAATAAAGTTGTAAGTTATTCAGTAGAAAATAAGTAAAATAAAATATTAAAAGGAAGTAAGGCTCGTACACTAACATAATGGTTTCCACCAGGAGCAATGGAAATCTTTAAACCCTTTTCCTCAACATCTTTCCTACATTATTTATGAAGATTCCACATGCATAATGCCTAGAGCAGAATTTTAACTTGTTGACTATTAACATTTGCTTTCCAAGGAAGTAATAAGGATACTGTGCATATATACTTCTTGTAATACCCCAATTTCTATACATCTGTGTTTAAAGAAAACTAAGTGTGCAAGAACTGGCCACCACAGACACAAAGTGCAAAGAGACTAAAGAAAGAGGCAGATAAGTTCAAAACTACACAGAATGAAATTATTAGAAACTTGGGTGGCAACAGGTTAGGAAGATCCTTACACCTTGAGGTAGGAGAAAGGTTTACAAGCTAAGGTAACCAAAAGGTGATCTATGGCCTCCTGCCAAGGTACCTGAGCTTTTTCAAAAACTATTAATAGCCAAATGTCTTAAAAAAAAAAAAAAAAAAAAAAAAAAAAAAAAAAAAAAAAAAAAAAAAAAAAAAAAAAAAAAAAAAAAAAAAAAAAAAAAAAAAAAAAAAAAAAAAAAAAAAAAAAAAAAAAAAAAAAAACCTCTGGGACCAGTGCCTGGTGTGAAATGTTTGACTAACTATCAGGGACATTTTTTTACTATACAGTATTTGGAATGCATGTCAGGTTCACCTGACAGGAAAGATGTCAGTTACAACCAAGATAGCCCTAGTTAAGGCAAGATGGATCCTTATAATTTGGATGACCAGATTTAGTTATGTAAGAATTATCATTTGGTGTCCTTTTTTTGATTCATTAGTCATTTTTCCTTTCCTTAGGACCAATTTAGCTTCTCCATATCGAAGATTTGAGTGTATGGAGAACTGAAGACCTGCAGGGTAAACTTAACATTAGATAATTGGTTTCATAAACTTAAATCTCTCCTATTACACACCATCATTTGAATCATTTGCATTGCTTTTATAATTACTTGCATATTCATTCTTTTTAAAGATTCTCTTTTACAAATTATATTAAATTTATGCACACATTTCTTGTTTGCCATAATTTTTAAAAAATTATTTTATTTCAAATTAGGAAAACTTGCCTTGTGAGAAGTTTGTCAGAATTAGCTTCTAATGCTGATTAGTAACATTTTCTGTAAAAGAAGAGGTACTAAATAATTAAGACTTTACCTCTGTTGCAATTATTAAAATTTACCATTATAATGCAAAATCAGTCACAGACAAGAGAAAAATGTACTTATATGGATGTATTCTAATATAACTTTATCCATGGAGATTAAAAAACTAAATTTTATTTAATTATCACACAATATTATCTTTATTTTTAATTTTTTCAGGCATTTAAAAGTACAACCTGCATCTTTTTTTTTTTACCTTTCAAGTCATGGGAAACACAGGAGGTGACATAGATTTTAAATATGAACCACAGATGGCTTTTGACCAATATTCTAAAACAAGGAACTACATATTCTCAGTTTAACATGGTTTTAAATGATGAATTACATCAAACACAAATTCAAATGTTACAGAAAAATATATTTTTTTAAAGTCATTCCTCTCATTTTCCCTGGTCTATAACACCATTTTTGTATTTAATATTTAATCAAAATGTAGACATATCATTTTAAAAATCATAGTACAAATGTATTATAGTCGAAAGCTATGAGGCAAATATCAATGTCATATCACTGTACCTCTTTTACCAAGTATCCAGTTAAAGTATTCTCATTTAGTACTTAAGCTAATTACCTGAGTATGACAAAATAATATGAGTAAACAGCTTCTTGGTTTATTGTCTTTCCTGTACTCCATATTAAACCTCTCAATAAAAATGTCTTCTTTTCATTTTCCTCTATAGGGTCATATTAAGCTACATTTGAAACTTAGGTCATATGTTAAATTTTAATATTTATGTTATGGATAAGTATTAATATTAATAAATATTAATTTTATTCATTCCTCCATGTTTAGTTATTTATTTTCAATACTAGGGGGCTGATCCCAGGGTCTTGAGCATACTTTGCAAGTGCTCTGCAACTGAGGGTCTCACTAAATTACACAAGCTGGCTCTGGTCTCAAATTTGCAATTCTCCTGCCTCTGCCTCCTGAGTTACCGGGATTATGGGTATGTTCCACTCCAACCAGCTACTCCATGTTTGTTAATGTCATAGTTGCTCTCTCAAATAATAATACTCTCTTAAATAATAAGTTGAAAAGTAAGATTTGTGTTTTGCTTTATTTCTACCAAATTACTGATTTTGTGACTATTTAAATGTTGATCACATCTGTTAAGATTTATAATAGAGAGAAATCAAGTTAAAAGACATCATAGTTAATAAACTATATGTCAGAGCTTTATTTCTGTGGAGAGTTTCATTTTCCAAGCTGCTATGTAACATTAATCCTTGTTGGTTGAAGCAGACAGGCTCAGGTTCCCTTTTAGTTTCAGGAAACAGGCCTGGGCTTTTGGGGTGCCATGTGTTTGCTACTGATATCAATTTATAGCTAAACTGGTATAGTGCACCATTCAGTGAATCAATGGTGTGCAATTGGCACCCTGGAATGAACCTAGGTCTTCTTGCTCTAAACTGGATACTTTACTGTCTGCTATTGAACCACACCTGTGACTTTGGAATTTCTGTAATCTGGCATCATTTGTTAAGTCTACTGCTTTATGAACACCATTTATTCTTGTTTTAATTTGTTTTCTTGACTTTTAGAATATATACACTAATACTTTTTTAAGATAACATATATGGGAGATAAATTTTTGAAATCATTTAATATATTCATTTTGCTTTTACATTTTGAGAGTGTAACTAGTCTAAGAGCTAGTATTAAGATTACTTTCCAAGCAAGCCTCTTTTATATTTTATATTCAAATATGGGTCCTTTTCTTTTCTTTTTTTTTTTTTTTTCATGACACACATGGTTTTCACTCTTCAAGAAGCTTTATTATACTACTTTGGCATATTATTCTTCTTTCCCTTGCCACAACTATCCAAGTTAAAACCACAAATACTGTGACAGAAAATGCAGTGAAATATTTTGATGATTTACTAGACAAAATTTTGTAGATAATTCTAAAGAAAAAAGATGACAAAGATGGAGTTGAGAAAAATAAACATTTTTACTCTCCAAAAGGTACAAATATAAAGATTCAAACCACAGATTCAGAAAGAAATATTCTTATAATACATTTCTGGTAGAGGATTGGTGTCAAGGATACATAAGGAATCAATGCAAGTCAATAGTAATATGTCAGAAAAGCAAGTTAAAATGAGCTAAAGATTTTAATAGACATTTCACAAAGGAAAATATAAAATGTTCAGAAAAAATATAAAAACTTCTTATCATCCTTAATCACAATTTATAAGAAAATGAAAATCAAAACCATAACTAGCTACCACTTAGGTATTTACTAAAGAAAATATGCATACAAAAAAGACACATACAAGAATAATTATAGTACATTTATTTACAATAGTCACAAAATGTAAATAGACAAAGTATCAATAGAAGAATGGCAAAGAAATTGAATCATATTCACACCATGCATTAGTATTCAGAAATAAGAATGAACTAATGACAGGCAAAAATATGGATGTATCTCAAAAACATTATACTTAGTGAAAAAAATCTTGCTCAAAATATACATATAATATGATTTCATTTATTAGAAGTTCTAGATCAGGCAGACCTGTTCAGTAGCAGAAAAGTAATATGGACAGTGATTAACTTTAAAAGAGAATAAAAATAGGCTGGGCAGAGGAATTACAGAATATTCTGGGATTATCGTAGCTTCTTTTATCATAATAGGCATTTGTTTTGGATAAGTATACACATTTGTTAAAACTAAGTAAAACTACATTTTCCATCTGTGAATTTCATCATATATACATTTTACATACAACAGGAAGAAAATTATTCTAAACAAATACCACATTTTAGGTAATCATATGCATATTGATATATTTATGGAAGTGTACTCATGGATAATTTATTTTAAAATAAGGATAAAATAAGGTAGATTGATGTAAAATTATCTGTGTGGATAAAAAGATGATGAAATATATATGATTAAAGTATCAATGGCAGACTGTGTAGTTGGCATACAGATGTTCATTGTAGTAACTTCAACTTTGCTGAATTTTAAGAAAAAAGTGAGCCATAAAAATCAGCAGAAACTGAAAGATTACATGCAAGAAATAAAAATAAATACTAGATGGTACCTAAATTAACTCTTACTTTTAAAAATAAAAATATGGATTCAATATTCACTTTAGTGAAAGATAAAAACAAATGAAGAAAATTTGAAATTTCTCTCCTTTAAGCAGTCAAGAAAAGCAATAAATGTGTCATTGTACAAAAAGGAGATTCAAATGACAAAAATAGAAATATATAAGAACTACTTTGTAAATTTAATGCAAAATATTGAGCGCTTTATCAATAGGACATATGTTGTTCTGGAAAATAACGCTAAAAGATTTGAGCAAAGAGTGAAACACTACTGCTCTTTATAGCTTACATAATGGAGGGGAAAATGATATAAGATTATACAAGGAAATAAATAAGATTCTTTTAGCTAGTGATGAATACTAGGTAAAAAATATAACTATTAATTTGATAAATATTATAAGCCAGGATATAAGGTAAGGTTTTATAGGGTATGATCATAATGTACTCTATTCTTAAAGGGATATTTAAACAGAGATCTGAATGATAGAATGAAACTGGCTATATGATCTGTGGACCTTAAAAGCAGCAGAAGAGACAAATTCAGGAATGTTACCCATTTTTAAATCTTTTTGTTTCCCCTGGTACTGGGGACTTAAACCTAGAGCCTTGCACATGCTAGGGTAGTGCTTTACCACTGAGCTTCCCTCAGAGCTCATTATTTACTATTCATTTTTATTTTGAAACAGAGTCTCATGAAGTTGTCCAGGGTGTTTCTGGACTTGAACTGGTGATCCTCTTGCCCTAGCCTCTCAAATCTCTAAGACTACAGACATGCACTAGGGCACCCAGCTCATACTTCTGAATCTTGAAGAATACAAAATATTATATTTATTTCTAAAGAGTAATAAGTGGATTTTCTGTATTTGGTTATGAATCTTAGTAAACAAGTTAAAAATTAGAGAAGCATATATTTAAGTAAGGCTAATGGATCTTACTATATAGAGAGTTCTTGCCAAAAACAAGTATGCAGTTAATTACAGCAGAAATTCTCCAAAGATGAACTTCAAGTGACTAATAAATTCCAGAAATATTTCTAATGTTCAAATAATTTATGTGAGAATTCATTTTGTTTTTAGTATTTATTGTAATGTTCAATATTTTCTGAAAGTAACACATTGTACCTTAAAGCATAAAACTTCTTTGTTCATGTACTATAATGTGAAGAAGGGAAAATAAAAAGAGTAGAAAGAAGGAGGGAGGAAACTAGGGAAGAGAAGATCGTGGAAGGTGGGATGGGGAGGAGAAACAATGTAAATGTACAAGGGGAGAAGATAACCTCAATGTAAATGGTGTAACTTCATTAGTACATGGGAAAAATAAGGGAACACAACCCATATACACATATCAGTTCCACTACATATTAGTTAGAAGGTTCCCTAAATTTTGTAAGTTGATGAAAGTGTAACCAAAAGTGAAATCATAGTTTCATAACAGAAAATTCAAATGCTGTTTTACTTTGTACTCCACCAAAATTTATCAATAAAGGGAAAAAATCTTTTTTCAAAAATTGAAGATATAATGGATAGATTTCCTGATATTCTGTTTAATAAAATTTACTTTGAACTGTGCAATTATTTAACAAATTGATTTGCAGAATATAAAAATTTGACACAAAATATTTTATTTTATATTTCATTTAACTTCAATGGTACTGTATTAGAATTAATTTACTACAGTTATTTCAATGCTGATCTTGGCAACATATTTTCAAAAGACTTTTAAGCATGCTTTCTCACTGTTTACATATTTAAGGAAAGGAAAAGGAGAGAGTATCATGATTTGAAATTGGATGCTTGTCAAGTTAAATTGAAGTTGTAGAAAAATGGGAAGATTAACTATATAACACATCTTGGACTCAGCTGTAATTCCAGCAAATTGGGAGGCTGAAACAGGTAGATCACAGGTTTGAGGCCAGAGCCAACCTGCACAATGTAGTGAGACTCTTTTACAAAATAAATAAATAAATAAATAAATAAATAAATAGGAAAGAAATACAAGAAAAAGAACAAGAAAGCGGGTAGGATGTGGCTCAGTGGTGAAATGCCTGCGAAGCACGTGCTGGACACCCTAGGTTCAACCGCACAACCACCCACCCTCTCATAATGGAAATAAGAAATCAATTAAGCAAATACGAAGAAGTGAATGTAAGTAAAGGTAGAAGAAATTGAGCATATGAATGTTCATAATTAGAGAAAGCTAAAATGTGTATTATTTCAACCAAACTTCAGGAATTACAGAGAAAAATATATAATAGAGAAAATGATCATCAGTCTATATCCATGTTATTATTATACATTTAACAGTAACACCTTACTGTATGTCCTGTCATTTTCTAAACTCTTTATGTGTATTAATCATTATAACAATCTCATTATTGCAGTGATAATATTGACCACACTATATATGCATGTATGTATGTGCACAAAGGAAGTCTTTACAGATGGAATGAGATAGAAGAGTGGAATGTTTTCCATTTTTGTTCATGAATATTCTAAGGAAGTAGTCTAAATGTAGATAAGCTAAAGTGTGGAAGTATTTTTGATCCATAGTATAAGAGGTTGGGTAAATAAACGGCTTATGTTAATAAGGGTTATAATTATCTTGAAAGATTTTTAGGCATAATTTTATGCAAGTAGCTTTAGAGGACATTTCTTAGCCTTCCTGATGGTTCTCTTGAGGTAGCAAGAGAAAGGAAGTATTGTTAATATAAGATGGAAGGATAAGCATGGCTTAAGTTAAGTCAAACATTTGTTCAGTAAAAATTTGGGCACAGCAATTTGAATTTATAAATCCAGGCTACTATTTGAATCATGGGCCTGGGTTTAGCTCAGTTGGCAGATTGCTTGCTCTGCATGCTCTAAGGCCCTGGGTTTGATCCTCAGCGCTAACAAAAACAATCCTCAATTAGCCACCAAAAACTGTATGAATAGCAGAGAAGCACTGACATATGGCACAGTGTCAAGGAGTGTTTCCTACTGTGGTACACAGGATTGCTGTGAGTCAGAGCTGACTCAATGGCACCCAACAACAAGCAATTATTTAGCCAAGAGAAGACTTGTAATTTGAAGTACTTGATCATTTTTCCAGTATTTTCTGTTTACTAATTATGACAATTAGAACATAGCAAGATCTATAAAGAATGTTACCTTATTAAAAGTTCTGGAAAAATGTTGACAGTTTTTAAAAGTTTGAGTTATTACAGAATCCACTGACATAAAAATGGTAACCTAGATTTAGAAAACTCAAATGTGTGTTGTGGCTAAACTGAGAACTTGCCGGACCAATACAAAAGGGATTGGTAAAATCTGTAGGAATAGAATGAATCCCAGACTAATGGAATTTAAAGTATGTTTTACAAATTTTGATGAAGAAAAAACACTCCTTACTGAAAAATTTTCCAAAATCTATCCTATGTTAGCATACAAAGCACAGGTCTCAGAATGTTAGCTGCCCAAATTGTAACTTAGACGTGTAATTTGGTTCTCTTGCGCTATTTCCAAAACCAATCATAGTGTATACTTCCTCTACCACAATAAGGACCACAAGTAGGAAGTATAACATTAAAAAATATGTAACAAGATTTTAAATTTCTAATGTGTCCCAAAATATCAAAAACAAAATAAGAAATGCCATTTATTATGAGTGCATTATAATAACTTATCGACAGAGTAGAGAGATTGCCAAAGCAATTTTACTCAAGAAGCCATACCATAAGGCCTATAACCAGCATTTTTGCATACATGTTCAGAAACATCACTGTTTTAGAATAAACTTCTGAATATCTCACTATGTAAATTATTTGAACTTCCTTGAAGTACAAATAATTTAAAACTTCCAAATACTATAATAGAAGAAGGAGTAGGTGCCCAAAAGACACTGTCCATAAAGAGTGTAATTCTAAGAATGTTTTGCAAGAGATTAACATGGTTTAGCCTGCAGCTGTAGCCCTGTGACATCTGATCCCGTCAGATCTCGGAAGCTGAGCAGGGTCGGGCCTGGTTGGTACCTGGATGGGGGGCCACCTGGGAACACCAGAAGCTGTAGGCTTGGGAGAAGGACCTGGCAACCCCCTCCCAAAAATCAATCTGCCATTGAAAACCCTATGAACGGCAGAGAAGCACTGATAATAGTGTTTCCCCTGTTGTACAGAGGGTCGCTATGAGCCGGATACCGACTCGACGGCACCTAACAACAACAACAACAACAACATGGTTTATATGAGTTTCAGAATAACAATTTATATACCATAAATGAAATGAAAATACATATAAAGATAATTTCAGAATCCAAAAGAACATAAATAAAACTCAAAGGTAGAATAGCATTTAAAAAATAAACTTAAGTTTTTGTCATTGTTGTTAGATGCTATCAAGTGGGGTTTGACTCATAGCAACCGTATGTACAACACAACAAAACACTCTCAGACACTGCCATGCTCCCCAATATTGTCAGTTCTTGTCTGCTATTCATAGTGCTTTCAATAGCAGATAGTTTCAGGAGTGAGTTTCCACGTCCTTCTCCTTAGCCTACAGCATCTTGTATTCCCAGACAATCTCCCATGTAAGGACTAACCAGGCCAAACCTGCTTAGCTTCAGAGATCAGACAGGATCATATGCTAGGGTGTTATGGCAGCAGATTGTAAATGTAGGTAGACAGATATATTATTTTGGTTAGTGCCAAAACCAAAAGACACATGACTACCATTATAAGTGAGAAACCTGGTATTATGGTTTGGGTATTAAATATTCCCTAAAACCTCACATGTTGAAGTCCTTGTCCCCAGGTGAGGATGCTATTGAGAGTGTGGCAAGTTTAGGATATGAGCTAGTATAAAGAAGTTGGTATGCCTTGAAGAGGACATTGGGAAACTGGGCCCTTTTTCTCTCTTTACTTTGCATCTTCTAAGAGATGAGTAGCTAGCTACCTTCCACCACATTCTCCCCTCTATGATAATCTCCCTTAGACACAAAAAATGGAGGTAACCAACCATAGACCTAAACCTCTGAAATCAGGAGACAAAATAAGTCTTTGTTCCTTTAAGTTGACTTATCTCAGATTTACTGAGTCAGCAACAGAAAGCTGAATAACACAGCTAGATTTTAGTTCATTTACAGTTAAACTCAGAAGCTCATTAAAATAAGACATAACAACATTCAAAGAATATAAAATTTGAATACATTTCAATGAGATAATACAAATTAAATGTAAAAGATAACATATATTTTGTTTCAAAATGTATTTTTTCTAAAAATTCATATTTCATCTTTAAAATTAAAAAAATAAAAGTTGTAACAGATTATCAATTTTTATTTAAAATTCTTTAATTAAAATAATTTTAAGAAAATAAAAAAGTACATTTAGGTAAATAATAAATCAAATCTAATAGTTAGGAAACTGCGGATTGAACCCAAGGTATCACACATGGTAGACAAGTTTTCTATCACTGGACTGCACCCTTAGCTCCTTTCTTTATTTTGACACATGGTCTCCCTAAATTTCACAGGGTGCCTCTGGCTTTGAACTCATGATCCACCTGCCCTACCCTCCTGAGTAACTATGATTACAGGTTTGTGCCACACACTAGGCTCCAACTTATTTTGTGCTGTTGTCATTGTTGTTGTTTATTCAGTGCTGGGGAGAAAACACAAGAGACTTGTGCATGCTAGGCAAGCATTCTACCACTGAGTTACATTCCCAGACCCTTTACAATTTTTATACATATAATAAAAGTACTACTCATAAGGGAACTAATACCAAATTCAGATTGACAACACAGGAAATAAAGTGATATATTAAAAAAAAAAACCTACCTTATTTCAGTATTATACTCAAAACTTTATTTTTGTATTGTTTTGTTCTCCCTTGACAGAATGCATTCATATTTCTCCCTAGTATTATCTAGTATAGATACTATGAATATTTTATGCAACTACTTATTCCACTGTCATGTGGCTGATAAGCTGTGCTGCCTCTTCCCTGTGCTGATCTTCTAATCAAGTATAATGAAATGATGAACTTTTATTTATGGATTTCAAGATGACAAAAGTTGATGTCTTATACTCTGAATTAAATAATGGAATCATAAGAAGTATTGGTGATAATTAACAATTTGAATTCCACTTTCCAGATTAAAATATTGAATTCCATTGATGATGTGTGACATTTCTTTAGTCTTCTACCAAGTTATTTTTAAAAACTGTGTGTAATCCAGGATTTTAGCTGTGTTTACTCATTGGAACATCAGAGGTTTATTGTATCCTCTAAGGAATAAGGTTAATATCATGTATCTTTATAAGCATCTCAGTTTTATACATACTAATCAATTGGGGGGGGGTCTAGGATTTAGCTCAGTTGGTAGAGCATCACATTGCAGTCTCTGATGTCCCAAGTTCAACTCCTAGCACGGCCAAAATGGGAGGACTTGGCAATCCACTCCCAAGGAAATCCCAAAGCAATCAGCCATTGAAAACTATACGAGGGTTGCTATGAGTGGGACACAAATCGATGACCTATAACAACAATCAATCAGGGAAAAAATTTTAAAAATGAAGAGAAATTTTTATAGCTCCTTTCTATAAAATGTCTGTCAAAGATCAGAAAATAGCTGTGAGCAGGGCATAAAGAGCAGACTTTCTCTCTAACTTCACCTAGGGAACTAAAGGAAAGTGAGAAGTTAAGGAAAACTTAAGGGAAAATGTAAAATAATCACAACATTAAAATATTCCTGAAATTAGTTAATATTTAACTTACTTAAGTACCAACACAGATATGAGTGGAATAAATGAGTTCTTATTTATTGAACAAGATTAAAAATTTTGAAAATTATATTTTAACTGAGCAAGTCTGAAAGGAGTTGAATTAAAAAAAATAATTCATAATCCTTTTTATCCACCAAGCCTCTTGGATGATTTAGATTCAATGCCAGGAAACTATTTCACAATCATAAATGCATTTTTCTCCTTGGGATAGCTCTATGCATTGAAGAAATTAAAGCTAAAAGTACAAGAGAAAGTAATGTAAAAATTAACTTGAGAAAAATGAAGATTATCTTAAGAAAAACTCAGTAAGATATCCATTCAGGAACACGTAGGAATCTTAATGAACAGGTCGAACATTTTGTACAACTTTAATAAATTGATTCTTGGGTCAAATTTAAATCAGATGGGATTAACCAAAAGGCAGGCTAGATATTACTTTAGCTATTGAGAAGAAAAAATGTAATTCTATATTTGAACTTATCACTCCTTATAACATCCTTATAGAATTAAGATATATTCTCCTCAAAGTGGACAAAAAATGACAGTTGAAAACAGGTATTTACTTCCCCATTTAATATCAGCCTACCAGCATAGGTTACAAAATAAAGACAAAAGGTTTTGAGGCATTTTACAAGTATCAATGAAATTTTATTTTCCATAACCTGTCCACAGTTGTTTTCTAATTTCTGTCAGATCGTTTTCAAGAGCAAAACATATATAAATTTCTACTTGGTGTTTCTCATCCAGCCCTACCATCTAACAGAATATGTATGCCAATCTTAAATTTTCTTCTATCCTCTTGTGTTCATAAGGAATTTCACTGGTGATTATAGTCTAGTTTACTGCAGATGGATATCCCTCTCCCCATTGAGCCAGCTGGAATCAAAATGAAGTCTTTTGATTTTTAATCCATTGATCCTATAGATATACCATGAAATAGACAAACTATGGATTTGGTACTATAGGGCCTAAGAGTAAATTCATTCATGTAAAAAAATCGATAATGAAAGAGTTGAATCAACAATGAAAATAAATTAGTATAACTAATATGTAATTTAAATTATAAGTATCATCTTAAGTAAACTGACAAAAAATTAACCAATAATAAAACTTTAGATGTATGACTTCTTTTCACATATCAAAAATCACTTTAGGGGAAGGGGTTGTATAGATTAATTTTAGAGGTTTTGTCTAGCATGAGTAAGACCTTGAATTTGAACTGCAACATCACACACCAAAAAATTACTTTAACATCACTTAATGTAATAGACTATGTGGTGCCAGGTACGTGAAATATTCATGAATATAATGGGATATGGATCCTCTTACAGTGAAGTAATTATTTATGATGATGTCTACTTTGGTAATAATTAATGTACTAAATATAATGATATCTTTAAGCTTAGAAAGAATTGAAAAATGCTTGAAAGTTTTTAAATTATAAGAAAACTTTTATTTGTTTAGTAGCTCATGGGTTCTTATTTATAACAGGCAATGATGTAGGAAAGTGTGCTCATTTTAACATACAGAATTGCCAAAAATTATACATTACTGTATTAAAATTTTAATAATCAATTTATTCCATTATAAATGATGACTACAAATCATGTTTGACTTCTGTGATTATAAGAGATAATACTACATATTGTTATTATAATTCAACTCAACTTTAAAAAGTAATGCATAGATAGCACTTGTTAAAATATGTATACATTTTTGGCAACCCTGTATGATATGATAGATTAATGCTTTAATAGACAGTGGATATGTATGGCACAATATTATCTGTCCACATATTTGAGACACATAGAAAACTGAATTTCTCAATGGCATGCAGAAAAAAATTGGTGATGTGACTAATGTGCATCAATACATTGTGATCAGAGGTAATTTTTATTGCTTCTGGCCAAAGAACTTTATCATTTAAAATCCTCCAAAATTCTGTAACCTCACATTGAAATGGAAAAATACTTAATGCAGTGATAGAACAATTATGGTTTCCCTAGGATATATCATTGTTTCATGGAACATAATACATAAGTACTTGCCTGGATTATTGTGTGCAAGAAATAATCTTTTCTGTACTATATCAGTGAGTTTTTTTAGTGATATTTTTGTTTGTTGAATAACAAGTTACATCCTATTCTATCTTTGTAAATAGAAAAATAGTAATTCAATTTATTTGTTTCTTAGTCAAAATTATGGTACGGTAAATTCAGGTCAATTTACTGCTATACAATTAAAATTCCATAACTTTGAATATTACTGGTATCATTATACTATGTGTTAACATATATTTCAGTATGTTTCATTGAAAGATAGTTATAATATCACAAAATGGCTTGTGTACAAAAATTCATAAATGAAATACAAAGGATACACTTTCATGTTTTAATGGGATTATAAGGTACACAAGCAGCATTCAAATGAAGAAATACATTTTAAAAATTCTAATTATGAGATGGTGCAGTGGTATACACCTGTAATCCCAGCACCTCGAGGGGCAGAGGCAGGGGGATTTCAGGCACAAAACCAGAGGCAACTTGCATAACTTAGTGAGACCCTGTCTCAGGATGAAAAATATCTAATTATGAAGATTATTTCAAAGTATTTCCTTTGTCTATTGTTGCTAAAATAGAACAAAACAAAATGCAAAGCCTCCTAACTTCAAGAGATCAAAAAAAGCCTATGAATACTGATAACACTGATTTGACATGTATGAGAAATGCAAAATTAAACTGTGAGAGTAGAGCATTCAGTATAACTGCTATTCTCCTACAGTGAGATTACTTCATGCCATAAAGCATGATGGCACAAATATTGTTCATTTATTTCACTATAAACTGAACTTTACTATGGAACAATCAGTACTACTCAATATAATATCTTGCCTTAACATTACTAATTGTATCACTATAAACCAATTTTATAGTGATATAAAAAGTAGAGATAATGCTGTCAGGCTTTGGTATTAATGACTCAAATAAACACACTAATATATGGCCTAAGTATATCTCTTACAAACTGATATACAGAGACCAGGTAGAAAAAAGAAAGCCATAATAGCCTGTTATAACTCACAATGAAACAATATAAAGTCAGTATACATCTCTTTTAAAGATTTGGTATCACTTCATTTAACAAGTATATGGGATTATTTAATGTTAAATGATGACAAATAGCAATCACAATATTCTTTTTCAGAAATAGAGAAAAGGCATATGTCTTCTTCTAAATCAATATTTATCTGATTGGTAAGAACCATGATAATTAGTTATTGATTAAAAAATTGTTTAGAGTAATCCATTAAAAATCTTTGTTGACATAAGCTTTCAACATGATATCTAATATCTGTGCACTTTCTAAAACCTTCTCCACATAGAAACAAAATTAAGTTCAAGACTAACACGAGTATCTGTAACACATTGATCATTTAGTTTTTGTTTAAAAGAAAACTTCTCTATAATGTAAAGGGCTGGGATTTAGCTCAGTTGATAGAGTGCCGCTCTGCAGTCTCTGAGGTCCTGAGTTCAATTCCCAGCACCGCAAAAATGGGAGAAGGACGTGGCAACCCACTCCCAATGCAATCTCGAAACAATCTGCCATTGAAAACCCTATGAGTCGGACACGACTTGACGGCACCAAACAACAACAACAACATAATGTAAAAGTTAGATTTATCTTCTCCATAATTTATGAGCTGCAGTTTCATTTCAATAAACTCCTTAAAATCAAAAGCCTTCAATATTATCTAGTCTGAATAGTCCCGTGAAAATTTGACAAGTTTTGCACAACAATCTCAAGGACTTGGGAGGCACAGCCAGTCCAAGGCCAGAGACAGCCTACATAATTTATCAAGACACTGACTCAAAAATAAAAAAAAATTAAAAAGTGGACTGGGGTGCAGCCCAGTGGTATGGCACTTACAAAGTATGTACAATGCCCTGGGTGCAACCCAAGTACCACAAAAAGACAGAAAATAAATGAATAAACAAAAGTGCTTATTACATAAGAGCCTTCAGGTGATACTTTTGAAGTTTTGATGTTTAAAATGCATATTTTACATAAAACACAAACATTGCAAAAATGTGTAATGTGAAACTGACAAATAACTGTCAGAGAATTCAGTGACATCCCCAATAGTCACTTAGATTGATAAAATGAGCTACATGAGAGTATGACACGTAAACTGAGACTTTAAGAAAGTATGGGATTTAATCAGGAAAATAGTATAGAAAATTTCTCTCAGTTTGAATAAATGGCAAAAATAAAATGACTGAAATATTTGAATTTCCTTAAAAGGAAATATAAATACAGTGAGAGGGTACTGAAAAATGAGGTGAATGATGGTAGCTAAGGCTAAAGAGGAAAGTCAAAACTGAATACCAGGACACAGCAATACATGAAAGTTTTATCTTAATGAGGGAACCATCAGAGTTCTAGACTAATGTTGTTGTTAGGTGAAGTCAAGTCATGTTTGTCTCATAGGGACCTTATATACAATAGATGAAACACCCCCTGACACTGTGCTATGCCCTCCACTATTGCCTCTACTATTTATAAGGTTTTCCATTGCTGGGTGTTTCACAAGTGGGCTGCTGGGTCCTTCTTCCAAGCCTTTAGGACCTAGTATTCCTAGGCAGTCTCCTATCCAAGTAATAACCTGCTTGGACCAACCAAGACCTGATGGAATAGGAGACCAGGGTGGCATGTAGGCCTCCTGAATGTGTTATCTAATTATGATTTTTAGAGATGTTCGTAGTAAAAAGGTGAAGGACAGATTGAACAGAGGGGAAAAGTCAGTTCAGAAACTATTGTTATTACAGAGCATACTCACCACAGCACCTACAATGTCTTTGTTAAAATATTAAGTTAGGTCACCACAGTGTTCTGCTCATAGGTTTTAATACCTTTTTATATTAGTCTGTTATCCTTCAAAGAAAATTATAATACTTTATATTACTCTGTCCCATTACTTCTTTTGACCTCTTTTCCTTTCTCCCCTTGTTGCCCATGTTCTACTAGCCATACTGGTCTCCTTGCTACTCTTTAAATACATTGGACATTCTCCCATTTTAGGAGGTTAGAAATGAAATGTTCTATCTGTGTATAAGTATCATCCCTTAAACAATCACTTGGCTGACTCACCTCCATTGTTAATCTTTGTTAACATGTCACTTTCCCATGGAAGCTTTGCATAATTTTTTAAATTACAAATTTGATTTAAAATTTAAAAGAGACCCAAACTTCAATCTTGATCATTTGTGAGTAAACTGCTCTGGATGCACATGCACATGCACATGAGCACACACAAACATTAGGTTTACTATTTATTTTCTAAATTCTTCATGCAGTAATAAACTCCATAAAAGAAGTGATTTGTCTCCTGAATGGCATAATTTGAAACTTGAACGCTCCTCAAAGGCTGTGGGGCTCTACTGGCCAGAAATCAAAGCCTCTCATATAAAACCCACTAGTCTTGAGTCAAAAGAGACACACCACTCTGGGAGCTGGATGGATGTAAATGCTCAACTTTATTCCTGTGACTGCTCCAGCTCAGCTCTATTCCTGATCACCAAGCTTATAAGCCTTTTGGACTAGCCAATCAGAATCCATGACATTTTGATGATGTTTTTGTTAGTCAATTAGGTGATAGCAGGTGATTAGACCAACAAATCAGATGATATCAGGTGACAATGACTCCACAAAAAATTTGAGGAGGGATAAACACTAGCTGCTTTGGGAAGGGGCCATCTTGCCTCAACCTTCTGGGCACTGTTCTGGGTGAGCAGTTAGGGGCCACCTTGTCTTGGCCTCCTGGACTCAAGCTGAGTGTGCTGCAGCAGTTATAAAAGAGTGCCTCAGGACTTGAGGTGGGCTAGATAAGCCTCAATTCAAGCCACTCAGAGTCATGTCTCCTCACTTAACTCTCCATGCTTCATCCCTACAAAAGGCCATGTGTTAAAGACTTGGTCTCTAATCCATGGCGCTACTGGGAGGTGGTAGAACCTTTATTAAGTGAAGCCTAATGGAAGGATTTGGGGGCAGGGATTTAGCTTGGCTGGTACAGTGTAGGGCACTGCCTAGAGTGGCAGTTCGCCCCGGGGCCTATCTAGGCTCTCTTGGAGGACTGAGGCTTGTTCCCCAGGCAGTCACCTTTGCCCTACATCCTGGAACTCAGGATTGTCGAACTCCCCAAGATGGCACTGGCATCTATTCTCTTGCCTCAGTCCCCTCGACACCGATTGGCTGTTTTCAAACCCCAGAACGGCTCCTGATTGGACCGTTCTGGAACTACCCCTGATTGGCTAGTTTTACAAAACCAAATTTTAATATCCCCTCTGATTGGCTGAAACACGCATGGGGTGACTGCCTCTGATTGGTCTCCGGTAAGCCCCAGAAGAGTATATAAGGGCGATACATGGAGCAGTCTGGGTCCATTCCATCCACTGGGACAGACAAGGAAGAGATAAAGAGCTGTTAGAGAAGAGCACTCGGAGTCTTCATTGGGAAGAAAAGAAGCAATGAGCCGCCTGGGCAGAAGCCTCTGAGCCTGCCTTTCTTAAGGCTTCTCAGAGCATCCATGGGCATTAGCCTCCTTTCTGGGTGGTATGGCTCCTGGGTGCCTGGCTCCCCCTCACCAGACAATGAGTCTTTGGCCGCCAGTCCCTGATCATGGCCGGAGCGAGTCCAGTGGCAGGGCGACGCCCCACAGTACAGCACCACTTTGCAGTCTCTGAGGTCCCAAGTTTGATTCGCAGCAACACAAAAATGAGAGAAGGATATGGCAATCCACTCCCGAGGCAATCCCAAAAACAATCAGCCATTGAAACTCCTATAAGGGTCGCTGGGATTTGGCTCAGTTGGTAGAGCGCTGTGCTGCAGTCGCCAAGGTCCTGAGTTCAATTCCCAGCACCGCAAAAATGGGAGAAGGGCCTGGCAACCCACTCCCAAGGCAATCCCGAAACAGTCAGCCATTGAAAACCCTATGAGGGTTGCTATGAGTCGGATACCGACTCAACGGCACCTAACAACAACAACAACATAAGGGTCGCTATGAGTCAGACAGGACCTGATGGCACCTAACAACAACAACAACAATGGAAGGATGTTAGGTCATAGAGCATATAATTGAAGACAATACTATAATCCAAGCCCCTCTTCTTCTCCTTTTGCATCCCAGTCAGCATGAGGGGAGTAGGATATTCCACCACACCTTCTTGACATGATATACTGCCTTGCCACAAGCCCCCCCAAAACAGGACCAAGATGTCCTGAACTGGAGCATCTGAAACCATGAGCCAATATAAACCTTTCCTTTTTTGAAGTTGATTATATCCAGCCTCAGTAATGGAAATCTATCACAATGAGTACCTGCAAGTAACAAAGTTCCCCAGGGAGTGTCTGGCATTTGTATTAATTTATTTTCTGTTGTCAGTTACTCAAGAGCACAGACTGGGTAAACTTTTAAAGAAAAGTGTTATTTTGGCTCACAGTTCTGGAGGTCCAAGTGCAAGGAGCCACACTGGGTGCCGGCTTTCCTGCTGGCAGAATCCCAAGGCAGTATAGGGTGTCGCATAGCAAAAGATAAGGAATTCGGTGTGTGTGTTCTTATTTCTCTTCCTTTTCTTATAAAATCGTAAATAATCTATCATGGGAGCTTCACCCCAAACGCTCCACCTCTAACCACCATAATCAAGTTATGTCTTAATTATCATAATATCTTACAATGGAAATATAATTTCAATAAATGAACGCTTAGGGGACACACTCAAAATATATCCAAACCATAGCCATATGCTTAATAAGTAGAGAATTGTTAATAGAATTGTTAATTGATGGATAAGTGAACCAACTAAAGTAAGCAGTGTGCAGTGAATTCTTACTCTATAGTCTCCAGAAGGGAATGCAGACCTCCAAACTCATTGATTTTAACCCAATGAGTCCTATATTGGACATCTAAGCTACAGATCTATTTTTTACTAAATATAAATTTGTGTTATTTTAAGCCTGGGGATTCCATCCCTGGTCTATGGCCTGGTAGAAGTAAGCTGCACCATGCAACTGAGCAAAGCTTCATCAATATTTTTAGAATAGCTAAATAGCTTGAATCATCTTGAAACACCTCCCCTCCATCTAGTCTATGAAAAAGGTGCCTTCCATAAACCTGTCCCTGGTGCCAAAAAAGTTCACGACCATTGTTGAAGCCACTAAATATGTGGTTATGTTGTCACAACAGTAATGGAAAACTAATATATTAATCTTGAATTCATGGGGAAAATGTCACTAACATAGTGTATTCTACTAACGCATTTTTTTGTGCCATTGAATTTGATTCCTTAACATTTTATAGAGGAAATGTTTTGACTATATTGAAAATGGATATTGAACTAAAGTATTCTTTTTCTGTTATATCGTTGTTTATTATTTTAGGATTATATTAGCTTCATAGAGTGGATGGAGAAATGTTCCCTCTAACAATTTTTGGAAGAGATTGTAAAAGATGGATAATAATACTTCTTAAAAGCTTCATTGGACTATATATGATGTGTGATCAAACATGGTGAATTTTTAAATTAAAGAAAGATTATAGTAAAAGACATATTGCACTAATTCCCCTCAAAATACTCCACTTGTATTTGAACACACTTATCTCATTGTTCTTATCACTTTCTGAAGTAGTACTGGAAGTCTTTAGTTTCATGCTCCATCATGACATCCCTCTGTGTTACACATCACTTCTGATACAGCAATTTCTGTCAAATAGTAGCACATAATGTGACTATACCCACATTATTCACTGGAACTGGTATTTTGTGTCTTCTAGCTCTTCCCTAAAGTCAAAGTGACCATGAAAAGTACACATTTTCAATTGATTCAGGACATGATGGCACCCACAAAGATGCAACTAAAGATACTCATGAAGGAGCACTTCCAGAAATGTTTCTGAAACTGGCAAAGACAATGGGTAAATGTGTTCACAGTCAGGGTGAGTATTTTGATGGGGATTAATGACAATGTGTCTTTCCAGTTATATATCTATATCTATATCTATCTATCTATCTATCCATCTAATTATGTATATTTAGTTTAACTACTCATATTGTTCGATCAGAAGTGTAGCTGTCTGGAACTTGGCTTTTGTGTGCATTTGAGGAGAAAAGATGCTTTTAAATTGGTATTTGAATCTCTTTACTTATTATAGGTCTGTTCAGATTTTCTTTATGATCCTGAGTAAATTCACAGTTCTTGCCTTTTGTAAATTTTGCCCACTTCAACTGTAATCTATTTTTTCACATTTATTTGTTCATAACATGCCCACTGATTTGTTAGTTATATACCACTTTTTATTTCTGTTTTCATTACTTTGAGTCATCTTTTTGCGTTGTCAGTCTAGATAAAGCTTTGTCAATTTTTGTTGATCTTCCCAAAGAAACAGGATTTAGTTTTGTTGATTATTTCTCTTGTTTTTCTATTGTACTAATTTGAGACACAATGTGTATTAGTTCTTTACTTTTCCTTTCCTTTGGGCTTGGTTTGATCTTATTTTTCTAGTATCTTAAAGTATACTGAGCTAGTTTACTAATGTGAAATCTCTCATCTTTTTCAATACATCTTCTTGCAGCTATAAATATCCACCTGCACATTACTTTAGGTACATCACACAAGTTTTGGAATACTTTGTTTTTGTTTTCATTTATCTCAAAATATTTTTTTAATTTCCCTTTTGATTTCTTTTAAAGTCAAATGATTACTTAGGGACCTGTTTTAGCTTGTTACATTATTGCAAATCCCCAAAATTTCTTGTTGTTATTTATTGTAATCTAGTTTTATTGTGTAGAACAAACTTTGTATGATTTCAATCCTATCAAAATTCCTGATAATTATTTTACAGCCTAAATGGACATATCCTGAGTAATGTTTCATGTGTACTTTTAAGAATATACATGTTACAGTGACTAGAAGGAATGTCCTATAGATGCCTACTAAGTCTGATTGATTAATAGCATTTTATGTTATTACTCTTTGCATATTATGAATCACTTTTCTCTTAGTGCTTCAAGATTCTTTCAATGTACTTAGCTTTTGATGGTTTGATAATGATGTATATAGGCATGTATCTCTTTTAATTTATTCAGCTTGAAGTTTGTTTAGTTCCTAAGATGTGTAGATTAGAGCTTTCACCCAATTTGAGAAGACTATAGCTATTATTTCTTCATACATTCTTTGTAGTCTTTTCTCTCTCTCCTATCCTGGAAAACCCACATGTAGATATTGGGACACTTGATAGTTCAGTAAGTCCTGAGAAAGTCTGATCATTTCTTAACTCTTTTTCTTTGTGTTGCCAAGTGGCCATTTTGTTGTTGTTGTCATTAGTGATGTTGGTTTGATAGGCTGCTGATTTTCATGACTATATATTAGATTGTTGATTTTTAAGACTTACAATGGAGATGAGAGAATATGGAATGGAAATAGGAAAAGTTAGCAGCAAAGCTTATTGTTCTTATGAGATTCAGTCATTTCTCTTGACTAAATGGTCTTTAGTTTGTTGCAAGAGTTTAATAAATTGTCAATGTTTTGCAAAGGCTGATTTTGACTTTTTTGTGTGTATTCTTACTGACTTACTGGAAAAAGGTTTTAGGAGCTTCTTCCTCAGTCATTCCTGATGTCATCCTTCCCTTCTCTTTTTAACAAAATGCAATAGACGATCTATTCAAATGTACCAAAGTTTGCTGTATAAACTTTGAAGGACTTAGGAATTAATATATCATCCATTTACCACAAGAACGTAAAGATGTCTGGACCTCATATACTAGAAGATATATTCTGTCATTCTGTATCAAAATCCTAATCTTGTTTCTAAAATTAAAGAATTAACAATGTAACCTCTATATAATATACCAGTTATGCCAAAACCTTTGCATTTTTCTTCAACAACTTTTCATATTTTTTTATTTTACAATTTCTCAGAATCTTTTGAAAAATCAGTACACTTTAAAAAAATTTATTCAGTGGGTAGTCACAATCCTTTGGACAATTTGTAATATTTTCACATTGTCTGAAGAGGCTTGAGCTTGTGCCCCATGCCCTGCATAAATACAATCATTTCCATACCTTTCTAATACTTTGAACTTATAACAAAATTTTCAATCTGTACCAGTAAAATCATATTCATACATTCCTACTACTTTGAATTTGTAACAAAATTTTGCATTTTATACCAATAAAATCATATTTTTTGATAAAACAAAACATTTTAAAATCACAAAAACCAAAAAGGAAGACAAAAATGCCTTTTCTATTTAGCACTCATAGCCCTCTTCCATCTTGGTGTTACTTCTTTCTTTTATTGTAATACCCTTGTAGCATAGATTTATCATTTATTTCCTCAGGTAAGTTCCAAACATTTTTCTCTTTAACACATAGATTCTGATAACGAAATGTCCCTCTCTCAATGTCTGTGCCTAGTGAAAATTCTAATATTTTCTTCAATATGCTTTTCAATCCCACCATCTTTGAAGCCTACCTTAATTTCCCTGGGGCCCAAGTGCGCTCTGTCTTCTAAACTTTTACAATCCTCTTATACTCATGAGACTTGTTACGATTATTTTAAAAAGAAGAAAAAGAATAAGTCTAAGGAACTAAAGCCAGATTTAACTTTTTGAATTTCAGAAAACATGGTAAATCCTATCTTCCTCAGTGTAAATGACTATATTAATGACTATCTCATAAGGCTGTCAACTATGCAAAAAAGTTATTAATAAGAAAGTGATTGTTTTCACACAATAACTACAAGTGAATGATAGAAGGTGGTGTATGATATATCTAAC
>VMDO01012828.1:0-22700 GCA_007922755.1 Pedetes capensis
TCCAAGTTTAGTTTCTGGAGTAGGAAAATGATTTGAACATAAGGTTTATATGCATGTTGAAATTTACAATAATAGAAAAGAATATCAAAATGGGAACTGAGATAGGAAATATTTAATTGTAATAAATCTGCTTTATGATTCTTGGTAGATGTGGCATTATATGTTAGCCATTGCACATAAAGTTGGAAGTTCTTCAATTATCATAAGCAACTTAACTTTTATTTATTTCTCTTAGCTTACAAGGAAAATTTCAAAATTATGTGTCTATTATATACAGTTTGAAGGGACATGGTAGTATACATACCTGACTTGATTTATTTAGATATTATTACATGAAATGTTTTAATATATTCATGATGAAGTGTTCAGTAAATAGACTTACACATTCAATACAAAGAAGAGTTAAACATAAATCTTCAAACTGAAAATTTGTCAGGATAAATATATTTTGGTTATTTTTAGAAAACTGCCATTTAATACTAATAACTTCATATGATTAATTCTAATATGATATGTTTCTCCCATTCCTAAGTGTGCAGTTTTATAGCTGCAGTTGCACTTGCTACAAGCCTAAGGCAGTAACACTGGCACTAGAACTGGATAGGTGGAATGGTGCCTCAGGTAGCTACATACCTGAGGAAACAGGGAAGCATCCTCATAAGAAAAACAAGAAAAAGCAAATCTTTCTCAGCAGAATTTACACTACCAAAATTAAAACAGCAGAAAATTCCTATAATTAGCAAACAAAAGTACAGGATGCCCAGGTCAAACTGAATTTCAGAGAAACAATGGATATCTTTTAAGTATAACCATGCACCAAATATCACATCCTTTATTTTACCTGGCAGCTCCATGCAACAAGTTTACAGAAGACATAAAAATATCAATCAATTCCACTGAAGAAAATACAAACCAATTTGCATTTCAGACAGAGGCAATTTAATACAGAAAATTAGATACATGGGTGTTAGAAGGTCTAATGGAGAAAATTGATATAGTAGAGTAACTCAGCTATTATTAAGTATAGGAAGAAGCTGCAGCCTGTAAGGCTGATGAACAAAAGGAGGAAGTTGATTTCCCTGGAGCCCGCAATGAAGATGAGAGGCGTTGTGGCTATATTATTCCCTTTACAAGAGGCTCCAGCATTGGAACTAATGAGCTAAAAGAGAAAATGGTCAATGCTGAAGATTGAATTAATGAATGAAAGAAAAACCAAAGAAATGTTTGACTGTGATAAACACACAAGGAAATGAAAAAAAATTAAAGAAACTGATGAGATAAGAAAAAATACATTTAGAAATTCTAAAATCAATTAAATTCTCCTAGAAAGTTAACAAAAAGAGAAAAAAGCGTAGATATGAAATAAAAAATACCATATAAAACTGAAGACATTTTCAGATTTAAAGGCTATAAGTAATTCAAAGAAAATGAATGGCAAATACACACAAACTTGGTGACATTTCGGAATACCAAGGAAACAGAAAGAAGAGTCAGAAAGCTTCCATAAAAACAATTCTAGTTCCTTCTAACAAAATAAGCATCAGACACTTTTTCAACAACTCCAAATTCTAGGAGACATTAAAACAACATCATTAAAATTATCATTTTCCAAATTAATAACTAAATGCCAAATAATATGGACTTTCAACATTAAAGAAAAAATAAAGCCAAACAAGATCTTGATTGTTTATTTTCAACAGAACTTTGAAGGAAATGCAATGAGCTATAGGTGTATATTCCATCAAAAGCATAGACATAAAAAGCAAAGACATAGAATGATACAATTAAAAAATAAAATAAAAATTGATGGAAAATAAACCAATAAAACTTGCAATAAAAATAAACACAGTCCATACACAGATGAAACTTTTAAAGCATAAATTTATAAAATTATTCAGCATTAAAAGAAATCCTAAAAAATGTTTGATATGCTAAACAATTGAATTGGTAGAAACTGTAAATTAATCTGATGAGGTAGCCTTCTGAATTGGGCAAAACAATGATTCTGGATTGCGTTATGAACCCTAATGTAAACAAAATATTTTAAGTAGCCTAGCAAATAAAAGGGCTGGGATTTAGCTCAGTGGGTAGAGCGCTGCGCTGCAGTCTCTGAGGTCCGGAGTTCAATTCCCAGCACCGCAAAAATGGGAGAAGGGCCTGGCAATCCACTCCCAAAGCAATCCCGAAGCACTCAGCCATTGAAAACCGTATGAGGGTCGCTATGTGTCCGATACCGACTCGAGGGCACCTAACAACAACAACAACAACAAGCAAATAAAATGTACAAAAATCTTCATCATGCTAGGTTACAAGTCACCTCACAAATGCTAAGAACACAAATAGACAATGCCAAAACACAAACAGGAACATCTTCCTAGACCTCTCATACATTTAAAAATGGAACAAATGTAACAATGAGAGAAGAAAATCCTTAAAATTCTTAAAGTTTTGGATGCAGAGAAAAAACAGCAAATAATCCCCCAATACACATTGAGGATGTTTTTGGAAAGCAAACAAATAAACAAAACAGATCAAAGGCCCTATAAGTTATAATTTGTGAAAGTGAGCTTTAAAACATTCATCTAGCCCTGTTATCTGGCCTAATGAAGCTCTCCTATACTGAGAGTGGTTAATTCTGGTAGTTCTGTATTGTCAAATATTGCTACTAAGATAGTGAAAAGAGTAGAAGGATACAGTTAAGATGGCATACTGTTAGCAGTCATGCTTTAACTGGGGAAGAAAACAGAGTTAGGGATAGATACAAAGTTCTCTACTCATTACAGAGGAATATTGGAGAGCATCTTTAAATAGTGGAAACAGGACTCTGAGAGGACACCAGACCTATAGTTGAAAATAAAATGACCAAGAAGAGGTGGAAATGGCAGAGCACTACTTCAAAATCTCCTACCCAAGGCAAGCAATGGTGAGAGAGAGGTAAACTTCTGTCTGCTTGGTGGAAGTGAGGCACAGATTCTGAGATGCCCCCAAAACAAAGCCAGACTACCAAGAACTAATTTGTAAACCAAGCTTTTTACCTGATATGGACAGTGGCCCCATGAGAACCCTTAGTAAGAGGTATTAGAGGAAACAAGAGCAGAGGTCTGGCAGAACCAGCCGCAATATGGAAGTACTGACACCTGCGCAGTTAATAGGCACCCCCTGAAGGCAAAAAGGGCTAGGGAAACTCCAAGTCTAACCTCAGAAAGAGCACTTCAGGAATATGCAGGCAATTTCTGTGGCGGAACAACCACAATCCAGAGTTGGATGAGAAACAAAGGGACACCATTTTAATTCTTTCCGACCTGCCTCTCTCAATTGCCTGGAGCAATTAAGGAGCTGTAGCCACTAGCTCCCTGGGACACTGCCCTGAGACTAGCCACAGAATATTTGGACAAGAGAGGGGAGTCTGCAGGTACTACAACACTGCGAAGTTCCCAGTGGCATAGAGAGTTCTTTGGAATGTGAATATTTTATTAAACAGTACCAGGGGTGAGCTGGTGGAAGCCCTGAGAATATGGAGGCTTCTGAGCACACCCCAAAAATGTGGAAGCCTCAGGAGGCTCTGTTTTGGCAAGGGCACTGTGCAGAGTAATGAAATCCAACTAGCATTAGTGCAGGAGCAGTGGCAGTGCACAATGCCAGAGGGAGTGGCCACAAAGGGTGATAAAACTGGGGAGCGGGTGGTGATCCTGACAATCTGTGAGTCAGAGGGATGAGAACTGGATTACTTCGCAAATGGTTAGAGGGAACTGGAAGGCACACACTGTCTGAGATCTGAGATGCAATAAAGGAGAGAAGGAAGGGCTGGGACAGCTTTTTGACAACATCCACAAAGAATGCAGATGTCTTAAGGAACTGAGTGTCACATAGTCTTAATAAGTGTGATTTGAGTGATTCTGGGTTGCTGTGTTTCTCCTTTTTCTCTGTGTGTTGAGTGGTTCTGTGTGTGTGTGTGTCTTTATTTTTGTTATTATTATTATTGCTAGTGTTATTCTATTTAATTATTTGTCAGTGTCTGATGAATTGGTTAATTCTGATGGTCTTTTACTAGCTTTCCCCCACAACACTTTACTTCTCCGTCTACATCTATAGATTTTGAAACTTCAGTACCAACCTCAGTAACCATAGTTTCCAATGAGTAGTTGTTTTAGTCTACTGTAGTAGAATTTTTTTTCCACCCTAGCATTGGCTAGATCTTGCACCCAGATGAAACAATGAATAAGGATCAAAAACACATGAAAAATGAAATATCAGGATGGAGGGCAACCCTTAATGGACCACAGTCTGTCAATAGAATATTTTAAGGTGACAAAAACTTTAGAGATGCCAGAAATAATTTAGAAGTCTACTTATAAATATACTGAAAGACCACAAGGACACCACAACCAAACAGATGACAGCAATGGAAACACTGGAAAAAATAGTAACTAACTTAGAAGAAAAATTCAGCAAGGAGAGCCAGAAGCGGTGGCACACACCTGTAATCCCAGTGATTTGGGAGGTGGAGGCAGGAGGATCGCAAGTTTGAGACCAAAGGCAGCCTGTGTAATTTAGTGAGACCCTTTCTGAAAATAAAGTAAAAAAAAATGGGCTGAGGGTGCAGGTCATTGGTATAGCACTTCCAAAGCAAGCAAGTGTGAGGCCCTGGGTTCAACGCCCAGTACCAATGGGCGGAAAAAAAAAATCAGCAAAGAAATTAAGATACTGAAGAAGAATCTCACAGAAATCCTAGAATTACAAAACAAAGTAAATCAACTTAAAATTACAGTAGAATCTTAAGTATCCAGACTAGATGAAGCCAAAAATAGGATTTATAATTCTGAAGAAAAAGTTGAAGATCTTATCTAAACAAATTCTAAGAGAGATAGAAAGAGGGGCCATTATGATCATTACTTTCAAGAATTCTTTTCTTTTCTTTTCTTTTCTTTTTTTCTTTTCTTTTCTTTTTTTGCAGTACCGGGGTTTGTACCCAGGGCATCACACTTGCATACTTTGCAAGTGCTGGGCCACTGAGCTGTACTCTCCAGCTCATTTTTTCACATTTTTGAGACAGGGTCTCGCTAAGTTACAAAGACTGTCTCTGGTCTCAAACTTGCCATCCACCTGCCTCCACCTCATGAGCCACTGGGGTTACAGGCATGTACCATTGCTCCTGGCTTAAGAATTATTTGATAAAGTGAAGACACACAATCTATGAATTCATAGATTCATAGGATTCAGGAAGGATCTGAAAATAACACTAAGGAACAGGAAAAGTTTTCAATGAAATAGTAGCTGAAAAGTTCCCAAAGCTAAAGGAAGAAATAGATACCCATAACACAGAAGCATTCAAAACTCCAAATAGTGTACAACAAAATAGATCCTCACCATGACACATTATAATTAGAATACTAAATCTAGAGAGCAAGGTAGCTATTTTAAAACCTGCAAGAGACTAGTAACATCTCATTCGAAAGGTAAGCTAATCAGAATAACTGCTCACTTCCCAACAACAACATTGTTGTTGTTGTTGTTGTTGTTGTTGTTAGGTGCCATGGAGTCAGTATCTGACTTATAGCAACTCTACATACAATAGGAGAAATACTTTTGTCAGTATTTCTCTGCTGTCATAGAGTTTTTGATGGCTGATTGATTTTTGAGAGTGAGCTGCCGGGTCTGTCTCCCAAGCCTAAGGCACATGGTATTCCCAGGCAGTCTCTGATCAAGTACTAACCAGGCCTGACCCGGCTTAGCTTCTGAGTTCTTACGGGATCAGATGCCACAGAGCTATGGCTACAGGCAAAACAACAACATTACAGGCAAGAAAATCATAGGCAGATATCATTCAAGTCCTGAAAATGAATAGCTGCCAACCAAGATTAGTTTACTTGGCAAAGGTATTTTTCAAAATAGATAGAGAGTTCAAGATATTCCATGATATTGACAAGTTTATGTGATTTTTGACCACCAAATCATTATTGCAGAAGTTCCTCAATGAAATAACACATACAGAAGAAGTAAGACAATTCCAGAGGCAAGATCAGAACCACATGGAACTTTTTCTAAATCAGACCACATTATAGTTCAGAACAGTGGTCTCAAAAATACAAAAGAAAAAAAAATTGAAACCGTCCCTTGTAACTTAGTACATCACAATAGAAAAAAACTACGCCTCAAAGGCAAGAAAAATTTCAGAAATGTTACAATTACATGGAGACTAAGTAACACACTTATGAATGGTCAATGGGTTTTTGAAGAAATCAGAGAGGAAATTAAAACATTCTGGCAATCAAATGAGGATGAAAACACATTCTACCAAAATTTATGGAATACAGCAAAGGCAGTCCTAAAATAGAGGTTCATAGCTATGAGAACCTTCATCAATAAGCTAGGGAAGGCCCAATTAAATAACTTTTTTTTTTTTTTGAAAATTTTAATGTACACCTTAATGTGATTCATTCTGACATGGTTTTCATTGTGACATTTCCATATATGCATTTTGATGTACATTATTCATATAGGTGCCCCCTTACCCTCCCCTGTGCTTCCCACCATCCCCCTCTCCCCGTCTAAGTCTTCTCTATCTTTTACTTGGTAATATTTTTCTATATGTCCTTGGGTTCCAGTTCTGCTTAAGATAGAAACTTTTCCTGTAGTGGTCTTTGTTTTTATCTTGTTAGAACAATTTCATGCATTTTCTAGACCATTTATATTGACACAATTCTTATCTTCCCCCCCCTTTTATTTTGATCCGACCTTTGAATAGGATTTTTCCTTCTTATAATTTTGATTCAGCTCCCACATATGAGTGAGAACGTAGTGTTTCTCATTCTAAGCTTGTGTTCCTTCACTTAAAATAATTTTCTCTAATTCCATCCATTTTGCTGCGAATGACATTATTTCATTTTTCTTGATTGCTGAGTAGTATTCCATTGTGTATATCTACCATAGTTTTTAAATGCATTCTTCTGTTGAAGAGCACTTTAGTTGATTCCATATCCTTGCTATTGTGAAAAGTGCTGCATTGAACATGGACATGCAGGTGTCTCTGTGTTATGATGACCCATCTCCCTTTGGGTAAATTCCCAATAGTGTTATAGCTGGGTCATATGGTAGATCTATTTTTAGTTTTTTAAGATACCTCCATATTGACTTCCACAGTGGTTGGACCAATTTACAGCTCCACCAACAATGTAAGAGTGTTCCCTTTTCCCAGCACTTCCCCAGCATTTGTTGTTATTTGTTTTATTGATCTTGGCCATTCTTACTGGTGTAAGGTGAAATCTCAGAGTTGTTTTGATTTGCATTTTCCTAATGGCTAGGGATGTTGAGCATTTTTTCATGTGTTTCATGGCTTTACAGACCTCTTCATTTGAGAACTGTCTACTCAGTTCCTTTGCCCATTTGTGTATTGAGTTGTTTGTTTTTTTGGGAGTTTTTTTCTTGAGTTCTTCATAAATTCAAGTAATTACACCTTTATCTGATGTATAAAATGCAAATATATTTTTCCCATTCTGTGGGGGTTTCCTTGACTCTGTTAATTGTTTATTTTGCTGTACAGAAGCTTTTAATTTCATGTGATCCATTTATCTATTCTTGTTGCAATTTCTTGAGCAATTGGAGTCATATTAAGGAAATACATTCCTAAGCCTATATGATGGAGTGTGTTGCCTATCTTGACTTCTATAAGTTTTAAAGTTTCTGGTTTTATTTTGAGATCTTTTATCCATTTTGAGTTAACTCTCATGTATATTGAGAGATGGGGGTCAGCTTTCATTTTTCTGCATGTGGATGACCATATTTCCCAGAGGCTATCCATTTCCCAGTTTATTTGCTTTGCTCCTTTGTTGAAAATCAGGTGGCTATAGGTGTGTTGATGGGAGAAGTGCCTGGCAATCCACTCCCAAGGCAATCCCGAAGCACTCAGCCATTGAAAACCCTATGAGGGTCACTATGAGTCGGATACCGACTCGACGGCACCTAACAACAACAACAACATCAACAATAGGTGTGCTGAGGTATTTCTACGTCTTCTATTCTGTTCCAGATGTCTTAGGGCCCATTTTTGTGCCAGTACCAAGCTGTTTTTGCAACCACTGCTCTATAGTATAGCTTGAAGTCAGGAATTGTGATTCCACCTGCATTCATTGTGCAGCTTAAGAGTGTTTTGGCTATACGTGGTCTTTTGTGGTTTCATATGAATTTTTGGATCATTTTTTCTATTTCTGTAAAGTCAGTCAGTGGAGTTTCAATGGGTATTGCATTAAATCTATAGATTGCTTTTGGTAGGGTAGCCATTTTTACAATATTAATTCTCCCTATCCAGGAGCAGGGGGAGGTCTTTCCATTTTTCAGTGTCCTCTGCTATTTCTGTCTTTAATGTTTTGAAATTTTCCTCGTAGAAATCTGAAGGGTCTCTGGTTAGATTGATTCCAAGATATTTAATTTTCTGGTGGGCTATCATGAATGGTATTTCTCCTGAAATTTCCTTCTCTTCCTGTTTGGAATTGGTTTAAAGAAAAGCTATTGATTTTTGTGTGTTAATTTTGAAGCCTCCATCTTTGCTGAAGGAATTAATTAGATCCAGAAGATTTCTGGCTGAGGTTTTGGGGTCTTTCAGTTATAATATCATATCATCTGCAAATAATGATAATTTGACCTCTTCCTTGCCAATCTGTATCCCTTTGATTTCTTTCTCTTGTCTGATTGCCCTGGCCAGGACTTCAATTATTATCGTGAATAGAATAGGAGAGAGAGGACATCCTTGTCTTGTTCCAGATGTAAGAGGAAATAGTTTCAGTTTTTCTCCATTAAATATAATGTTGGCTGTAGGTTTGTCATAAATGGCTTTTATGAAACTAAGGTATTTACCTGTTATACCTATCTTCTCCAGTATTTTTATCATGAAAAGGTGTTGCACTTTATCAAAGGCCTTTTCAGCATCAATTCAGATAAACATATGGCTTTTGTTTGCCAGTTTCTTGATATGTTGGATTACATTAATTGGTTTCCATATGTTAAACCAGCCTTGCATCTGTGGTATAAATCCCCCTTGGTCATGGTGAATAATCTTTTTCATATGCTGATGGATTCTGTTTGCCAGAATTTTATTAAATATTTTTGTATCTAGGTTCATAAGGGAGATGGGTCTATAATTCTCTATCTTAGATGAATCTTTTCCTGGTTTAGGTATCAGGGTGATGGTAGTTTTGTAGAATGAATTGGGGAGTGTTCCCTCCTTTTCTACTTTTTGGAATAATTTGAGGAATATAAGTATTATATGTTCTTTAAAAGTTTGGTCAAATTTTGCTATGAACCTGGGCTCTTATTTGTTGGGAGAGTTTTAATTACCTTTTCTATTTCTGTGTATGTAATGGGCTTGTTTAAGTCAGTTATGTCTTCCAGGGTTAGCTTTAGTAGGTCATAAATATTAATAAATTTGTCCATTTCTTCAGCACTTTCATATTTTTGGGAATACAGTCTCCCATAGTAATCCCTGACAATTTTCTGTATTTCGTTGAAGTCGTTGGTTATGGACCCGTTGTCTTGCATAATCCGTACTATGTTGGATTTTTCCTTCTTCTTTTGATGAGGTTAGCCAGAGGGGTGTCTATTTTATTAATCTTTTCAAAGAACCAGCTCTTAGTCTTATTAATTTTTTGAATTATCTCTTTAGATTCTAATTAAGATATTTCTCCCCTTATTTTTGTAATTTCCCTCTGTGTGTTCCATTTAGGGTTAGTTTTTTTGTTGGATTTCTAGTGTCTTAAGCTGTGTCATTAGGTCATTTATTTGGCTCTTCTTTATTTTATTGATGAAGGAACTTAATGCTATAAATTTCCCTCTTAAAACTGCCTTTGCTGTATGTTTTGGTATGATGGGCTTTCATCATCATTTGATTGTAGGAATTTTTTAAATTCCAATTTGATTTCATCAATGATCTGTTGGTCATTCAGTAGTGTATTATTCAGTCTCCATGAGTGTGTAAAGTTTCTGGAATTATTCATGTTCTTGAGCTCCAGTTTTATCCCATTATGATCTGATAAGGAACAGGGGATAATTTCTACTTTCTTGTATTTGTTGAGGGAGTTCTTATGGACTTGCATATGATCTATCTTAGAAATCGTACCATGTCGAGCTGAGAAGAATGTGTATTCCTCATCGTGTGGATGAAATATTCTGTATATATCTGTGAGATCCAACTGGTTTAGGGTGGAGATTAGATTTGACATTTCTGTTGATTTTTTGTTTTGATGACCTGTCTCTTGACCAACATGAGGTATTGAAGTCTCCCATTATTATTGATTCTGGTCCAATAAAGTTCTCTACATTCCATAAGGTTTGTCTTATAAAGCTAAGAGCCCGTATGTTTGGGGCATAAATATTAAGGAGCATTATTGATTCTTGATCGATTGTTCCTTGTATTAAAATGTAATGTCCTCCTTTGTCTCTTCTAATTAGTTTTGGAATTAAATTTAATCTATCTGAAATTAAAATTGCAACACCTGCTTTCTTTTGTTCCCCCCTCCTAGGTACACATTTTTCCAGCCCTTAACTCTCAGTTTATTCCAGTCTTTGTGAGTTAGATGAGTTTCTTGAATACCATGTATTGATGGTTTGTGTTTTTTCATCCAATTAGCCAGCCTCTGTCCCTTAATTGGTGACTTAAGACCACTTACATTAATAGAGATTATGAGGAGCATTTATTGTTATATATACAATCATTACCTGTTACTGATTTATGATTCATGTTTGCTTTGGTCCTTTCTTGTGTTGCACTCATCTCAGCTAACCAGTTCTTTGATTTCCTTTGTAGGGTTGTCTTAACTCTCCTGGATGTGGTAATTGATTTACAATCCTCTCCAGTGCTGGTTTGGTGGTTGCATATCATTTAAAAGTTTCAATATCATTAAATGTCTTATATTCCTCATCTATTATCAAAGATAATTTTGCTGGGTATATTAATCTAGGCTGGAGATTTTTTTTCCATATTTGAATCACCTGTGTCCATTCCTTTCTAGCTTTCTGTGTTGATATGGAAAAGTCTGCAGTAATTTTAATAGGTTTTGTTTTATAAGTAATAAAGGGTTTCTGTCTTGCTGCTTCCAGGATAGCCTCTCTGGTCTCTAATGACAGCATCTGAGCAATGACGTGTCTCGAGGATGATCTATTTAAGTCAGCCTTCAAAGGAGTCCTGAAAGTCTCAGTGGTGTATATATTCATTTCTTGTGCTATCTTTGGGAAGTTTTCCTTGAGGATATCATTTACTAGGTTGTGAACGCCTCCGGTGGATCTTTCTTCTCCTTCAGGAATGCCCTGAATTCTTAAATTTCTTTTTTTCATTCTATCTGAGTTCTCCTGGAAATCTTTCTTTAAAACCTTTATCATTGACTCCATTTCTAATTGCTTGTATTTCAGTTCATTTATGACATCATCTGAATTGGAAATCCTCAGCTCAGATTCATCCAGTCTTGATGAAAAGGATTATTTAGCCATCTTCAATTCTGATAATTTCAATTGAGGATCAAGCAAAGTGGCTTGGTTTTTCCTTATCATTTCTAACTGGGATGACAGAACAGCTTCCAAGTGAGAAAACTTCCTTTCCAGTATCTCCAGTGTACTTGTGGTATTTGTCTTTATTTCTCTTAGCATGTTTATAACTATTATTCTGAATTTTGAATCAGAAATCTCTAAGAAATGAGAGTCCTTGGAGTTATTTGTTGGGGGGCTATGATCAGTGGAGCCTTCAGATCCATCCTGCCCCTTTGTGTTTTTTGTAGGTTTACTTTGTTTGCCCATAGTATGGTCTGGGAAATAGAATTTGTCTCTCCTGATTGTGCAGAACTTCTTCCTCTGTTATTCCTTTGAGATTGTGTGATGCTAAATCTCTGGTGCTTATTAGAGCTTATAAACTGGGTATATTCTCAGCTATTTGGTTTGTGTGGTTGTCTCTTTAGTCCACCAGCCCAACTCCAAGAGGGCTAGGGGCTAGGGAGGCGATAGATTTTGTTTCTCTTCTGTAGGGTGAGAAAGGAGGGTGGATCTGGTGTTAGAATGGGGGAAAGAGGAGGTAAAGGACAGAGGCTACTAGAAATTACTGTCAAAATTAAAATTAAGGTTAAGACTTAAGGGAAAAATGATTAAAACAAAGACACATATATAGCTTAAGAAAAAGAGAAGGAGAACAGACAAAGGGAAGGGAGTAAAAGAAGAAAGGAAGAAAAATAGGAAAGAAAAAGAGAAAAAAGAAAAAAAAATCTCACACATACACGCTCCCACATACATATAAAAACACTTGTAGTCGGGTGTGATGGTGCATGCCTGCAATCCCAGAGGCTTGGGGGTCAGAGGCAGGAGGATTGCAAGCCCGAGTTCTGTGCAATCCAGTGAGACTTTGTCTCAAAAAGCAAAAAATATGGTCCCGGGTTGCAGCACAGTGGCCCATCACCTACAAAGCAAGCAGTCACAGGACCCTGGGTTCAAATCCCTGTACAACAACAACAAAAAAAAAATCCAGACCTCACGCATACACACTCCCACATACATATAAAAACACTTATAGTCAGGCTCAGTGGTGCACGCCTGGAATCCCAGAAGCTTGGGGGGCAGAGGCAGGAGGATCGAAAACCCGAGATATGCACAACCCAGCGAGACCCTGTTTCAAACAGCAAAAAATATGGGCTGGGGACACAGCGTGGCGGTCCACCGCCCACAAAGCAAGGAGGCACAAGACCCTGGGTTCAAACCCCCATACAGGAAAAAAGAAAAAAAAAGCACTTATATGTTCTTGCAGGTGGAATCTGAACTGTGGACACCCAGTTCCACTGGGTGAAGTCAATACTGCAGGAAGCAATGCTCCCTACAGAACTCAGGATAGCAGTGTTTTCACACAATCTGCAGGAGTAGTCTGTCTTAGTGTTGGGGAGATAATGGCGAGCCGCCCCACAATGTCCTGGGTGTAAGTGGGATACCAAGTGCCGAAAGAGACTGTTCCATGAAATATTCTGTGTCTTGTATTGTTTGAGAGGCAGTGGAACCTGTGGGGTCCTCCCTGGAGTTCTCCCTGTCCCACATAGTTCGGGCTCCAATTCCCCCAATCAGAGATTTCTGCCCTAAAACCTACAGCATGGGTGGAATATGGCTGTTATTGTGGATTTTTTTTGCATGGCTTTCTGCCATGCAAAGGACGATATCCTCTTGTGGGCGGGATGCTATCCAACCGCCCCAGAGATAATCTGTAGCAGATCTGTCTTTGCACTGCGATTGCACTCGAAACTGCTCTGATTGTGACTAATTGTGCCGCTAGGCTCTACCAAAAAGGAGCAGAGGGTCTCCTGTCTGTGTGGGGCTCAGTCGCCTCTACAAACCCAGATTTCTCCACAGTGAAGTGGGATGACTTAGGCTCACCTCTGGTGTGTCTGGGATCCAGGTGTCTGTGAGCCCGTATGTCTGTGGAGATCACGTCTGTACACCTGTCCTGCCACAATAGGAGGGAGGGAGCCACGTCTCAGCTCTAGACATGTACCAGGCAGCATGAGAGTGTGCTGCCAAGGTTGCACTCCTTGTTGGGTCCGGCCCCCGTCGGTGTGTGTGCAAGAAGTCCCCTCCGAGTTTCTGGGATTCTATCTGCCCCCCGCCATCTGTGTGATGGCAAAATGGCGGCGGTCCCGCTACTGTCCTCTGTGTAGCTCCTCTGAAGCCAAATCCTTGATTTCAGTGTATGCCCAGTTTCATCCTCTATCTCCCAAACTAAATTATCACTGTTTCTATCTATTCAATGTGAGTTCAAAACCCCTAATCGAGGCTTCCCATTACTTCAGGACAGAAGGCATGTGTTATTTGTCCGCCATCTTGACTCCACCCTCCCAATTAAATAACTTAATGACACACCTTAAGGCACTAGAAGACAAAAAAAAAAAAAAAAAAAAAAAAAAAAAAAAAAAAAAAAAAAAAAAAAAAAAAAAAAAAAAAAAAAAAAAAAAAAAAAAAAAAAAAAAAAAAAAAAAAAAAAAAAAGAAAGAAAAAAAAGAAAAGAAAAAGAAAAGAAAAGAAAAGAAAAAACCTCCTAAAGGAGTACACAGGAAGTAATGATCAAGATCAAGGAAGAATTTAGCAAAGTCAGAACTAAAAGGATAAGCAAAGAATTAATGGAACAAAGATCTGGTTGTTCAAAATGTAAATAATATTGACATTTTCTTGGCTAGTATCATCAAAAAAGAAAGATAGAGATGCCCCAAGTTAAAAGAAAAATCAGAGATGATAAAGGGGTCTTAATGACAGATATCAGTGCAATATAGAAAATCATTAGAGACTACTTTGAGAAATTTTACTCCCCCACCAAAAAAAAAGAAAAAAGAAAAATAAAGAAAGAAAGAAATGGATAAGTTCCTTAACACATAAAAGCTACCAAAACTAATCCCAGAAGACACAAGCAAATTAAACAGATACATTAAATCAACTAAATTAGAGGCACACACACAAAAATCCCAACAAAGAAAAGCCCAGGTTCTAAGCTAAATTTTATCAAACCTTCACAGAAAATTAATACATATTCTCCTCAAATTATTACATAAAATAGAAAAGGAAAGCATATTACCAAATTCATTCAATGAAGCTGGTATGACCCTGATATAAAAACCAGATAAGGACTGTACAAAGAAAGAGAATTGTATATGGATTTCCCTGATGAACATTGATGTAAAAATCCAACATAAAATTCTGGCAAATTGAATTCAGAAACACATCAAAAAGATTATACACCATAATCAGGTGGCTTCCTTCCACAAATGCCAGGCTGGTTCTACATACAAAAATTAATTAATGTAATTCAACTATCAAGAGACTTGCAGACAGAAATCACATGATCATCCCCACTGATGCTGAGAAGGTCTTTGACAAAGTCCCACATTTTTTCATGATAAAATTCCTGAAGAAATTAGGCAGAGTAGGAATTTACATCAACAAAGGCCATTTATGACAACCTACAGCCAACATCATATTAAACAGGGAAAAATTGAAATAATTCCCTTTAAAATCAGGAACAAGATAAAGATGTCCACTCATTCCACTCTTATTCAATATTGTGCTTGAAGTTCTAATCAGAGAAGTCCAACAAGATGAAGAAATTAAAGGAATATATGTAGGGAAAGAGAATATCAAATTATCCTTATTCACAGAAAACATGACCCTCTACCTAAAGGACCCTAAATATTCCACTAGAAATTTCTTAGAACTAATTAGTTAATTCAGAAATCTAGAACACAAAATTAAAACTCAATAGCCTTCCTCCACACCAATAGTGAATAAGAAGAGAAGAAAATCAAGACAATCCCATTCACAATAGCTCACAAAATATTTGGGAATCAATCTAAACAAAGACTATAAAGACTTCTACAAGGAGAACTTCAAAACATTAAAGGAAGAATCAGCAGAAGATACAAGGAGATGGAGGGGATGGGTTTTAGCTCAGTTGGTAGAGTGCTGCTCTGTGTTCTTTGATGCCCTGGGTTCAATCCCCAGCGTTACAAAAATGGGAGAAGATCATGGCAATCGACTCACAAAGCAATCTTGAAAACACTTAGCCATTGAAAACACTATGAAGAGCAGAGAAGCACTGACACAGTGCCAGGCATGACTCAGTGTTGGGGAGTGTTTCATTACGTTGTACCTGGGGCCACTATGAGTCGGACCTGACTCGATGGCACCTAACAACAACACCAGCAACAATTAGAAGGTAGAAGGAAAACCTTTTGTCATGGACTGGTAGAATTAATATTGTGAAAATGGATATAATATCAAAAATGATTTATAGATTTAATGCAATTTCCATCAAAATATCAATGACAGAATTTGCAGCCATAGAAAAAATAATCATAAAATTCATATGGAATCACAAAAGATAGCATATAGCCAAAATAATCCTAAGCAGCAAAAACAGTCCCTGACTTCAATCTATACTACAGGGCTATTGTAGCAAAAACAGCCTGATATTGGCACAAAAACAGATGTGAAGAACAGAATAGAAGACCCAGAGATGCACCCATGCAACTACAGCCACCTGATTTTTCACAAAGGGGTTAAGTACATTCATTGGAGATAAGATGGCCTCTTCAACAAACAGTGCTGGGAAAATTGGATACTTATTTGCAGAAAACTGAAAATAGGCCCATATGTTTCAATCTGTAGGAGAGTCAATTCAAAATGTTTCAGAGACCTCAACATAGAACCAGAAACTTTAAAACTACAAGGCAAAAAGTTAGGGAACACATTCCAACACATAGGCATAGGCAAGTATTTCATTAACAAGACTCCAACTGCCTAAGAAACTGCACAAAGATTCTACTGATGGGACTACATAAAACTAAACATCTTCTGTACAGCAGAGGAAACAATTAACAGAGTAAAGGAGAACACACAGAATGGGAGAAAATCTTTGCATATTTCACATTAGACAGAGGACTAATTTATACAATATACCAAGAACAAAAGAAAGCAAATTCCAAGACAAAAATTAACCTGATACATAAGTGGACAAAGGAAATGAACAGACAGTTCTCAAATGAAGAAGTATGAAGGGCCAAAAAACACATGAAAAAATGTTCAATATCCATAGCCATTAAAGAAATACAAATCAAAACAACACTGAGATTCAATCTCACTCCAGTAAAAATGGCCAAGATTAAGAAAATAAATAACAAATGCTGATGAGGATGCTTGGTAGGACTGAAAATTAGTTCAACCACTTTGAAAATCAATATGGAGATAACTTTCTGTTGTTTTTAGTGTCTTAGAGTCAAATCCAACTCATAGTGGCCCTCATAAGGTTTTCAATGGCTGATTGTTTCAGGATTGCTTTGGGAGTGGATTGCCACATCCTTCTCCCATTCATGTGGTGCTGGGGATCCAGCCTGGGTTCTCAGAGAGTGCAGAGCAGCACTCTACCAAATGAGTTAAACCCCAGTGCTGGAGATACCTTAGAAAACTAAAATTAAAACTGTTATGTGACCCAGCTATACCACTCAGAATACACGCAAACGAAGGTAATAAGTCAGCATTCTTTAGGAACACCTGCACTTCCATATTTAATGCAGCACTTTTCATATTTGCAAGGGTATGGAGTCAGCTAGGATGTCCATCAACAGAGGGGTAGATTGAAAAATTGTGCTTTATATATGGACAAAGGAATATTACTCAGCAATACAAAATAATGTCATTTCCAGCAAAATGGATAGAACTGGATAATAGCATCTTAAGTGAACAAACCCAGTCCCCAAAGAAAAATATCCCAAGTTTTGACTCATATGTGGGAGATAAATCTAACTTAAAAAAAAAACTAGATAGATAGGTAGATAGATAAATAAAATGAACAATCATAATTATCTAATGAGGGGAAATATACACAGATTAGAGAAAAGGGGAGGGGATCAGAAGAGGTTGGAATGGGGGGAAGTAGATAGGAATAATGTAGAACAGTAAAGAGGGATAGGAACATCTCAAGATATATTATGCAACTATATGAATACATGGGAAAAATAGGAGAAAGGAAAAATGTCGATGAGAATGTACCATGTTATTGCATAAGACTTACTGCATATTAATTCAAATTCTTACTTTTTATTAAAAAAGATTAAGTTAGTCTGGATTGCAAGGTATGTAATGCAATGAAAGCATAAAATATATACCAAAGTTTGGAGACCTGGTTCTCCCTCCCCCAAACCACTAATTAAATACTATAATAAATTCTAACAATTTTAATTTTGGTTGTAAGTTTAAAGGCTTTTGTTACCAAAGTTGGGAGACCTGATATCTCCCTCCTCCAGACCACCACATAAATAGTAATAAATCCTAACAGTTTTAATTTTGGTTGTAAATTTAAAAGTTATTGTTTATGACATAGTGAATAATAGACATAAATCAGGGGTCCTCAATTCCCAGGCCAGGAGGTGAGCAGCTGTTGAACAAATGAATTTTGTCTGTATTTGCAGCCATTCCCCAATGCTTGCATTACTACCAGAGCTTGGCTTCCAATACTGTGTTAAAAAAGTGTCTTGTGGGAGGCATACAAATCTGAAATGTAAAAAATTTCCAACGGAGATTAAACATATATAACAAAAACATTTAGTATAAAATAATTTTTTGTTTTTAAAAGTTTCTTCTTTGATTGGCATATAATTTTTGTAGAGAAAAGGACAAATTTTAAGTTTACCATTTGATAAAGTTTGAAACTTTTTAGCCTATGTAAACTACACTCATATAAACATGTAGAATATTTGTCATCACACCAAAATGAATCGCTTCCACTTTTCCTTCAATCTCCTCCAAAGAAAACCACATGCTGATTTATATGTTAACAGATTAGTCTTGATTACTGCACAGCTTCATATAAATGGAAACAATATATACCTCTTTTTTCCCCGACTTCTCCTGATAACAATGTTTTGAACAACCTATGTTTTTCCATGTATTGGTAGTTTATTATTTAAGTTACATCTTTTCATGAATTATAAGCATCTAGAATTCATCAAAATGTATCTTGAATTAGTATCATAGAGTTTATACATCATTTACATATCTTAGTGTTGTTAGGTACTGTCCAGTCATTTCCAAGTCATAGTTACCTATGTACAACAGTGAAAACACTACCAGACAATGTACAATGCCTAGCACTATTTTCAGTGCTTCTTTGCTATTCATAGCATTTTCCACGGCTGATTGTTTCAGGAGTGGGTTTCAGATCCTTCTCTCAAGGCTTCAGGATACCTTATTTCCTGGCAGTATCACATCTAAGTACTAATGAGGCCAGATTCTGTTAAACTTCCGAGATCTGAAAAAATCATATGCCAGGGTGGAATGAATAGCTGCATCCTTACTATAATATGCATTATTTTGCCCCCTCTTACTCATTTTCCTCTTTAGTCATATATTTTACTCATAAATTTCTACAAAATATTTTTTATTTTTATTATTTGCTCATTGTTTGTTAAAGCAGCTAAGAAACAAGAAAAAGTATTTTATATTTACCTATACGTTTACCATTTCAATGCCATTTGATTCATGATATAAACCAAATGTTTTTCTGATATCATCTCATCCTGAGAAACTTCCTTGAACATATGCTATATTTCACATTTCTAAAGGTTTATTCTCTCTATTTTCGTTTGTCAGAAAAAAAGTCTTTAATTTGAATTCAGTGATAAAGGTATTTTTATTGGATATAGAATTTTATTCTGTTTTAAAAATTTTGAACTTACCACGTTGTCTTTTGCCTTGAATTATTTATGATGTCATACTGCTTCTTTGTGTGTAATGCAACTTATTGATCTTCCTGATTTCAATAAACTTTATGTTTCATTTTTAGAAAATTGACTAAAATATACCAAGATGTTCTCTCTTTTTTTGAGGTGCTGAGGATCTTACCTAAGGCCTTGCACAACTTAGGCAAGTGCTGTACCACTGAGCTACAGCCCCATCTCCTAAGTATGCTTTTGCTAGTTCAGACTACTTCAGTTTTATTGAGCTTTTTGGAACATAAACAGACATTACACTACTGGACATTGTCATACAGGTCAATAAGGTTTCATTCAGTTTTTTTTACCTTTTAGTTTGGATACTTTCTGCTGACTTTATTTTATCAACTGCATGCACTGATGTTGTTGTTGTTGTTGTTAGGTGCCGTAGAGTCGGTATCCGACTCATAGCGAGCCTCATAGGGTTTTCAATGGCTGACTGCTTCGGGATTGCCTTGGGAGTGGATTACCAGGTCCTTCTCCCATTTTTGCGGTGCTGGGAATTGAACTCGGGACCTCAGAGACTGCAGCGCAGCGCTCTACCCACTGAGCTAAATCCCAGCCCCTGCATGCACTGATACTACAGAATATTTTGATAGTATCAAATTTGCAATAAAGCCCATTGAGGGAATATTTATATCAAATTTTTCAGTTCTAAAATTTCAGCTTGGTCTTTGGCCTTGCAGTTTCCATTTTTCTACACTGAGTTAATATTCATTAACTCCTGATATTTCCCTTCTACCCTTGAGTAGTTTTATAACAGGTTTTTTAAACTCTATGTGCTAATAAGGTCATTGTCATTTCTAAACCTTTTGGTATTTGTATTTACTCCTCTTTCTTCTGTGCATACATGTTTAAATATCTGTTTATATGTCTCTAACTTAAATATTTAACTTCATTGTTATTATTATGTAATGAACCTTGTGATGTATGGCGTCTTTGTTTAAAGTGTTGATTTTATTTTGAAAATGCTTTACTATTATCTAGTTGTATCATGTTCAGCTTGATTTAGCATTTATTTAGTAGTATATATCTAGTATACCATTAAGTGTAAGACCAGAATAACCACATGCTAAGATGTGGCATTTCTGTTTTTCAAATAAATTCCTAGTGTTTTCAACAAGGCATCTCTATCTATATTGACTAATGAGAGCCTTGAAGTCTCCCAGCACCATGTGACTTGTGGAATCTCCATCCAGTGCTCAATTCCATAGTGGCTGTCCAGGTGACTACTCACTCATAGGCATCAGAGATATTCACCCTCCAAATGTGTTTGGTATTTGGCCAGATCAAGAGGAAACCTGTGCATATTCCTGGGGCTTCTCCTGTTACAGGTTCTTCATTGCCAGTGCCCTGACTCACATTTATGAACTCCCTCAGAATTCCTGGAACCTGATCTTTGTGACCTCCATCCAAATGATCCATTAATCTTTACACATACCATGTTTCCCAGTGTCGTGGTCTACAGAGTGCACCAAAAGAGAAAGTGAACATGGAACTCAACTCAGAGCTTTCTATTTTCCAGAATCATAGCTCTGCCCTCTCTGCTGTATAATACCTCAAAAATTGGCTTCAGATAATTTATTAAGGTTTATAATTTTTCCTGATGAGGGAGAAGTAAACCATTTATGCATTACTCTATCATGGGAGGGAATAAAATTTCAGAGGGAGAAACTGATTAATCTAAATTCATTATGTGAGAACATCCTCTCAGAAGATTAGTAATTTAACAGGTATACACATGGTTCACATTATTTGACCACTCATTAGGTCATCAAGAAAACCTCAAATCTTTGAAAGTAACAACCTAAGGACCTTATAATCTGGATATATTGTGATGAGCTGGAATTAAGTACAATTATATACAATTTTAGGGGGGCTGGGATTTAGCTCAGTAGGTAGAGCACTGTGCTGCAGTCTCTGAGGTCCCAAGTTCAATTCCCAGCACCACAAAAATGGGAGAAGGACCTGGCAATCCACTCCCAAGGCAATCCCGAAACAGTCTGCCATTGAAAACCCTATGAGGGTCGCTATGAGTCGGATACTGACTCGACGGCACCTAACAACAACAACAACAATATACAATTTTTGGAGCTATTAAATAATTCAATTATGTAAAACATACTCTCATACGTAAAAATGAACCTAGAAATCAATAATGGGAAATATGTAGCTATTCACAGATAGATAGCAGATGCAAGATGAAGACATTAATGAAATATATTACAGTATTGTACCACTGAGAAAATATTTTGGATATGACAAGGAGTATTTGCGGAACTAAGGATATAAAGATAATTAAGCCACAGCCCCTTATTTCCAATAGTTTATATCTCCAATGGAAAATAATTTTAAAGTGGGAGATAGGCAAAATTGTTGATAATAGTGGTTAATAGACTAATAGCAAAGGTTTTAAGATGAAGAAACAGGACATCACAATAACTCCTGAATTGCTATCCTGTTTTAAACATGGAAAAGTAGTTTTTGTGCATAATACTCGTGAAAATAATGTTATTATGTTTTTTGTTTTATTCTATCTTGAATATCAGGATAACAGGAATATATCCTGTTACCATTACTTTAACCTTCTAATTCTGAAATTGATGCAATTTATCATTAATTAATTTTTAGAATTAGTTATTTGAGGAATATTGAGAACAAGTTATTCACTAAAACCCTGTGAGTTTCCTCTATGGCAATTCTACCTTGGAGTTCCACCTACTCATCACGTCCTGAGGCATACACTTGTCTGAGGTGGGCAGGTTTCAATTTTGGAAACAATAAAAATAATGTACATTATAAGAAATCAACTTCCTTAATGAGTATGTTCCTTATATATAACTCAAAATATATACTCCTGCTTTTCAAGAAAATATTTTAATGATTATTTAAGTGTGAAATTCACACATAAAATACATACATACATTTATCCACATACTACAAACATATAAGATTTTGCTTTTCACAGATATAACACAGGAACACAGCCAAAAATTTGTACAGTAAACTCTGGAAAGTTTCCATGTATTGCCAAGGTTTTATTTGAAGTGGTATGCCCATTCTGCCTACTCTTTGTAGACTTGTTATCATCTTTCATTATTCACAATGTTTATGAAAGTATATACACCACTGCTATTCTCCATATTCCAACATGTATAGATGATGACCCAGAAAAATTTTATTCCAAATAAAATATGACATGGACATTCCTTCCAGAATAAATAAGCCTTAAAACAGGGAAGACTTAATAAGAGTAAAACATTAAGTTTCTACTTAATGGTGATTGTAGTCATTTCTTTCACATATGTGTATAGACATATATACATACAAATGTATGTATAGGCTATACAAGTAAATGTATAGGCTGATTACATACAAACATATGTGTATGTATATATGCATATAAATATATTATGTACAGATGTATATACATCA
>VMDO01012828.1:22800-60733 GCA_007922755.1 Pedetes capensis
AAATGTATATATATAAATACACACACAGATACCAGTTTTCATTCTGAGGACCAGTGGTTTAACAGGTAGAAGAAACCTATATTTGTGTGTACACAAATACCTGATTTAAGAGGCAGAAATATATATATATATATATATATATATATATATATATATATATATATATATATCTTTTGCCTGACAATCTACCTGTGACTGGAGTAGAACTTTACCTTATATCCTAGATGAATTTCTAATGTTTGATGCCACAGAACTTGGTAAAGTCCACAGGATACCAATGACATTTTATTGCTTTTTTCATCTTAAAAATCTTTCTATAATTACATTTTTATCCTTTACTAACTTTTCAAATCCAATCATAAATATAATCCTACAGGTTGTTCCTGGAAAGAACATCAGATCCCACCAGCCACAATATAATTTTTCAAACTAAAAGGATTATCCAATAAAGAAATAAACACACAGAGACACACATATATGTATGTATACGTATAGTTGTAAGTGTGTCGAGTCAGTGTCAAACTCATAGTGAGCCTACATACAACAGATTAAACAGTATTGTTAGTGCTCCTGTGCTATTCATAAGGTTTTCAATGGCAGATTGTTTTTGGGAGTGCCCAAGCCTATGGCACCTGGTGTTCGCAGTCAGTCTCCATCCAAGTACTAACTAGGCCAGACCCTGCTTAGCTTCATAGATCTGATGGGATCAGATGCCACAGTGGTATGCCAACAGATATATATATATATATATATATATATATATATATATATATATATATGTATATATATGTATACAAGTTTAAGATTCTGTTCTCAACAGTTTCATCTCCAATGCCAGGAGCCTCATTTGTAAAGTACATTTTAGGAATTTACTTAAGTCTAGGCCTTCTTTGCCTTCAGTTTCCTATACTTTCAGAACACAAATGCTGATCCTAGTCTTCCTCTGAGCATTGTGCAGTCTATTGCTAAGAAATTTTCCTCCAGAATATCTGTGTGATGATCTTGGACATATACCTCTCATACATAAAAGTGTAAGGAGGGTATTTGACAAAATCCCTATCCACATTACTAAGAAATTCATTGGTCATTTTTACCTTGAGGCCACATTTCCCATAGGATGCCTCTGGCAATGAACAAGCACAGTTAGTGAATAAAGTAGGTCCATTCCTCAGAGTACTGGACTCCTCTGAAAGTCAACTTCAATTTGAGGTTCCCATGAAGCCCTGACAAATTTTCTTTAAAATTGTATGATGCACAATGGTCTAGGTGTTTCCCCACAATCTTATTTCCCTGATTCATCACTCAGAATAAGAGTTGTTTTTGAAGTTTCCTAGACATCAGAGGTGGTTCCTACCTGGACTTCTGTTTAACTAATAAAAGTATTATCAGGGGTAGTTCCAGTTAGGACAGTGAGTGTTTAACAGTCATGCTTCTACTGGGAAAGAAATCATGGAAATTCATGATCTCTACTCAAAACAAAACCAACTAACCAAAAAAGAGTGGAGAGTAACTTCTATTATTTAAGAAGAAAGAAGGAAAAAGGAAAGCAAGGGGACAAGTAGTCAAATAATGGAGACTGTAATGACAGAGAAGAGTGGGTAACAGTGTGGTGACTCACCAGAATTCTCAATCCAGGGAAAAGAACAGCTGTGTACCTCACTTCAGGGTCTGGGACCCTAGGACTATTTTTTGTTTGTTTGTTTGTTTTGTTTTCTGTTTTACTAGGGAGAGACTGTTGTTGCCCTGGCCTCTAACACCTCTGGAACCATGAATCGGAGGCAGAGAAACTGAGGGGTGGTGGTGAGTTTAAAGACAGAGGAATGGCTACCACTGCTGGAACTCCAAGTCCAGGAAAGTCTATTCAGACTGAGGTATGGTTAGGGCACCTGAGTGCCTGTGATGCAGAGAAAGGGCACTGCAGGGCCAGGAAGCCTAAGACAGATAGTAGTAACTTTTGGGCCCAGGATCACCAGTGACCCAGAAAAGTTGTACCCTGAGATGAGCAAGCCTAAGAGAGATGGTTCAGATAGTGGTGCATTTAGGCACCTGGAGTACCTCCAGGACCAGGGGGACTTCAGGACCCAGAAGCTCGTGCAATGTACAGAAGTGGCACAATGAGTCTGGGAAGCCTAATAGAGATGGTTCAAGCAGTGGTGCACTTATAGCCAGTGAGCACTGGTGACCCAGAGAAGTGGTGTTTGTGGAATTGGCAAGCCTCAGAGAGATGATTCAGGCAGAGGCATGTTTAGAACCCAAGAGCACCTATGATACAGAGAAGTGGCATCATGGGACCGGGAGGCCTAAGAAACACTGTTTAGGTGGTAGTGCATTTAAGGTCTTGGGGTGCCTGCAAGGCAGAGAATGGGCACTGTAGCTCTGGGAAGCCTAAGAGAGATAGTTCAGGCAGTGGAGTGTCTAGGGCCTCAGAATGCCAGAGATGCAGAGAAACAACCCTGAGAGACCAGAGGCATAAGAGACATAGTATAGGCTGTTGCGCATTTGGGGACTGAGAGCATAGGAGACAAAGAAAAATGGATGAGGCAGTCCTGACTGCAGAGGCTGTAGTGAGAGCTAGACACTGGACCCAGAGGTTGGGACTTACAGGAAGGGAAGGGAGAGAAATGCCAGCAACCTATCATAATCCAGTCTCATGGGAAGAGGTGGAAAGAGCCTCATACACACAAAGGAGGTAAAACCTATTACCTAGACCAAGCAATGGGTAAGGTTCAATAGAAAAAATACACAAAACATGAGAAATCATGCTGGGTGAGAAGATTTAATAGAACAAATCCCCTCAACAAATAATTTCAAAGTAACTAGATTCTGAGAGTTACCAGATAAAAAGTTTAGAACCCTGTTTATAAATATGTTGAAAATCCTTAAAGACACCACCAGGAGAGTAATTGATTCACTAGACAAAAATGTATGTAACTTGGGAGAAAAATTCAGCAAAGAAATTGACATCCTAAAGAAGAATCAAGCAGAAATCCTAGAGATGTAAGGCAAAGTCAGCAATTCATTATTACAGTAGAATCTTCAGTATCCAGACTGTTGTCATTTGTTGTTAGCTACCATTGAGTTGGGTCTGATTCACAGGGACCCTCATAGGTTTTCCAATGGCTAATTGTTTTGGGAATGGTTGCCAGGCTCTCCTCCTATTTTGCACTACAGGGCCTAAAAAGCATAGAGCAGCTCACTACCAACTGAGCTAAACCCCAGCTCATGAACTAAAAACAGGATACCAGATACTGAAGAAAAAGTTGGATTTTGTCTACTCAGATGACAAGAAAGAAAGAAGGATGAAGCAGTATGATCAAGATTTTCAAGAGATCTTGGATAAAATGAGGAAATACAACCTATGAATTCAGGAGGTTCATGAATGAGCTGAAAGCAATAAGAGAAGACTAGGAAATCTATTGAAAGACATATTAGATAAGAACTTCTCAAACCTAAGGGAAGAACTGGATATTTATAATCTGAAATATTCAGAAATCCAAATAGAGTAGATCAGAACAGGTCCTCTCAACAGCACATTTTAACTGGAATGCTAAATCTAGACAGCAAAGAAAGCATTGTAAAAGCTACTAGAAAGAAATGCCAACTCATATACAAAGGTAAACCCATCAGAATAACATCTGATTTCTCAACAACACCCTTAACATCAAGGAAAGCTTGGTCATTCATTTCTTAAAAAATGAATGACTGCCAAACAAAGTTACATTACACAAGAATGCTATTTTTTAAAATAGATGGTGAGTCCAAGACTTTCCATGATATTGATTGATTTAACTGATTTGTGGCCGCCAACCTATCACTGCAGAGGATCATCAATGAAACATCATACATGGGAAATGTAAGACAACCCTGAATACAAGATCAAAGGAATGAATTATAAACATGAAGGGGACTTAATCCAACAACAAGCTAACTGATAATCCAAAACTATAAATAAAATGCTAAATTAAATATGAATAATAAGCTCCTATCAGTAATATTTTTCAATGTAAATGGTCTTAACTTACCAATCAAAAAGCATAGACTGGACAATTGTATTAAAAAGCATAAACCCTTGATATGTGGCATTCAAGAGACTCTCCTCTTCCATAAATATGATAAAAGGCTGAAAATTGGTCAAAACCAATATACTAAGCATGTGGGAAATAAACAAAAAAAAAAACAGGAATATCAATGCTAATTTCTGACAACTTAGATTTTAATCATAAACTAATCAGAAAAGCAAAAGAATGATATTACATATTAGTAAAAGGAACACTTAACCTGAAAGCCGTAATGCTACATAATATTTCTTCAGCAAATACAGGTGCACCTAGAATCATAAAACAACTTTTTTGGAGATAAAGTAAAACACTGGGCCAGACACAATAATTATAGGGAGATTTCAATAGCCCATTTTTGCCAAGAGACAGGCCATCAAAGCAAAAACACAGCAGAAAAATGATGGACTTAAATAGCACCATGGACTAACTAGACCTTACAGATGTTTACAGGATATTCCATACATCATATGTGGAATGCACATTCTTCCCAATACCTTATGGAACTTTTTCTAAGACAGACCACATTTTGGTCCACAAGAATGGTCTCAACAAATGCAAAACTATCATCCACTGTACCTTATCAGATCACAATGGAACAAAACTAGAACTGAAAAGCAAGAAAAACTTCAGAAATATTACAAATTCATGGAGACTAAATACTAAACTGTGGAATGACCAATGGATCATTGAAGAAATAAGAGAGGAAATTTTTAAATGTTTGCAATCAAATAAGGCTGAAAACACATCCTATGAAAATTTATGGGATGCAGTAAAGGCAGTTCTAAGAGGGAAGTTCATAGCCATAAACTTAACCTTGCTCATGGATTAGGAAATCAATATCATAAAAATGGCTACATGACCAAAACATTTTACATATTTAATGCAATCTTGATTAATATTCCAAATACAGCTTTGCATAAATAGAAAAAATAATCCTAAAATTCATAAGGAACCTGAATAGCCAAAACAATCTTAAACTGTAAAAACAGTGCAGATGAGATCCTAATACCAGATTTCAAAATGTAATACAGTGCTAAATTGGCAAAAACATCTTGGTACAGGCACAAAAATAGGCTGAAAGACCAATGGAACAGAATAGAAGACACAGAGATAAACCCACATAAGTATAGCCACCTGATTTTTGACAAAGGGCCTAAGGATGTTCAATGGAGAACAGGTAGCCTCTTCAAGAAATGATGCTGAGAAAATTGGATATCCATATGATGAAAATTAAAAATATACTCTCATCTTTCAATTTGCACAAGAGTCAATTGAAAATGGATAAGATACTTCAATATATACCCAGATATCTTAGAACTACTAGAAGAAGAGTTGAGGAAATACAGCCCAACACATAGGCCTTAGCAAGTATTTCTTTAACAAGACTCCATTTGCCCAGGAAATGGCAAAAAGAATTTATAAATGGGATTATGTGACATTAAAAAACTTATGTACAATAAAGGAAACAATCAACAGAATTAAGGGAAAGCCTGCTGAATCAGAGAAAATCTAGCATACTACACAGCCGACAGTAGGCTAATTTCAAGAATATACAAAGGACTTAAGAAAGCAAATTCCAAGACAACAAACAACCTAATATATAAGTGGGCAAAGGAAATGAACAAGCACTTCTCACTTCTCAAATGAAGAAGTTTGAAGGGCCATAAAATACATGAAAAAATGTTCAATTTCCAAAGTCATTAGGGAAATGCAAGTCGAAACAACACTGAGATTCCATTTCCCCCTAGTAAGAATGGCCAAGTATAAAAAAAAAAAAAAAAAAAAACCAAATAACAAATGCTGGCAAGGATGTGGAGAATAGGGAATACTTTCACACTGCTGATAAGACTGTAAGTTACTTCAACCACTTTGGAAATCAATATGGAGATACCTTAGAATATTAAGAATAGAACTGCCATAAGACTCAGCTCTACCACTCCTTGGAACATACCCAATAGGATATAAGTCATACCACAGAGACACACACACTTTATATTTAATGTAGCATTTTTCACAATTGCAAGGATACGGAAACAAGTATCTATTAACAGAGGAATGGATACATACTCAGCAACAGAAAAAAATGAAACAATATCATTTGAAACAAACTAAGTCAAAACAGAGAACATCATCTTAAGAGAAAGAACTCAGGCCCCAAAAGAGAAATACCGTATGTTCTCACACATATGTGAAGAGATGTATCTAAATAAATCTTACTTAAAGGAAGAAAATAATGTAAAAATAATCAGGATTATGAAAGAAGAGAAAATGAAAGTAAAATAGAACACAGGAGAATGGTTCTTTCATGGGGGAACAGAGTTTGAAGAAGAGGGCAAAGAGAGAGTAAATATTGTTTAGGGATATAGAAGGAGAGGATAATCTCAAAACTGATCGTCTAACAATACAAACATATTGTAAAAAATGGAATTGCACCCTTAAATGCATATGGTTATTTTAATATATATTAATCAAAAGGTCTTTGAAATGTGTAAGTTGGTGAAAGTGTAACCAAAAGTGATATAATATTTGCATAATGAAAAGAGCAAAAATTTTATTACTCTGTACCACTGGTACTCCCAGGTGGTCTTCCATCCAACGACTAACCAGGCTGACCCTGCTTAGCTTCCAAGATCAGGCAGAGTTGGATGCTAGGGTACTATGGCTGAAGACGAGATATAGATATATCTGTATATAGATTGATCTGTTCTTCTTGTTGGGTGCCATCAAGTCAGGTGTGACTCATACAGACCCCGTTTGCAACAGACCAAAACACTCTCTGATTCTGTGCCAGGCACAAGATCTTACTTATATTTAAGACCATTGTGGCAGACACTATGCCAATCCATCTAGTTGAGGAATTTTCCTTTTTTCAATTGACCTGCCACTCTCCCAAACATGTCCTTTTTCAGGGATTGGTCCCTCCTGATTATACGTCCAAAATACTTCAGACCCAATCTAGCCATTGTTGTTTCCAAGGAGCACTCTGGTTGCGTTTCTTCTAGAACAGATGTGCTTCTTCTTTTGGCAGTGCATGGTATATTCAATATTTGTCTCCAGCAGTATAATTCAAAAGCATCAAATCTTGCCCTTTCTCCCTTATTAAATTTCCAGTTTTCACAACCATATGATATGACTGAAAATACAATGGCATGAGTCAGGAACACTTTTGTCTTCAATGTGTCATCTTTACTTTTCAACACTTTTATTGTTGTTAGGTGGATCAAATCATACCCTCTCATAGGGTTTTCAGTGGCTGATTGCTTCAGGAGTGGTTTCCCTTGTCCTTTTCCCATTTTTGCCATGCTGGGGATCGAACTCAGGTCCTCAGAGAGTGCAGTGCAGCACTACCAACTGAACTAAAACCCAGCCCAGATTAATCTGTAGGTATGCATATATGTACATATTACATATTATATGCATAAGTATATATGTGTGTATACACACATATGCATATATATGGTTTGATAAAAATTAAGCAAATGTTTACATTTTAAAAATTTATTACTCACAATATTAGATTCCAGAACTGCTTTGCAAATTGGCAAAAAATAGTGGAAAAAGTGTGTTGGAATCCAGGTGGAGTATATTGAGGGGTGTGGCATCTGATCTCATCTGATCTTGGAAGCTAAGCAGGGTTTGGCCTCTTTAGTCCCTGTATGGGAGACTGCCTGGGATATTGGGTGCTACAGGCTTGTGAGAAAAACCTGGAAGCCCACTCCCAAAACAATCAGCTATTGAGAACCCTGTGAATTGTAGAGAAGCACTGACACAGTGCTGGGCATGGCACAGTATCAGGTAGTGCTTCATTCTGTTGTACACTGGGTCATCATGAGTGAGATCTGACTTGTTGGCACCTAACAACGACGTCGACAACAACAACAATAACATCAACGGTAATGTCTTTTTACTGTTTTTTCTTTAAACATTCACCATGTTTTTGTTCATACTTCATACAACATACAAATACTATATGTGTCTGATGTATTTTTACTACTTGTAGTCCTTGGGTATATGTACTTTTTATTTTCAGTGCCAGAAACTGAACCCCAAGACACATGTATGGTGGGGATGCATTCTACCACCAAGTTACACACTATTACTACTTATACTTCCACAATTTGAGTGTATAAACTCTATGTCTACAGTGTGTGTGTGTATGTGTGTGTGTGTGTGTGTGTGTGTGTTTATAGTCAGAGAAAATAGGTCATGAGTGGAAAGTTAGGTTATGGGTGGGACATGTATAGATGTCAAAATAATAAATGGCAGCTAACTTTCAAGGTTTTCATGGGAAGTAACCTGGAAAAATATCCTGGAGGAGGAAAATACTATGTGTGATTGTTACAAAGGTACAGAAATTCCAGAAAAAGGAGAATAATGGCTAAAATGGAACTGGTTAATCATTGTTATTTTATTAGTTTTCTGCAGACTGTCATGAAAAAACTGTGCCATGGTTGTTGTTGTTGTTAGGGTTCATCAAGTTGGGTGTGATTCCTCCTGACCCTATGTACAATAGAGTGAAACACTCCCTGACACTGTGCTACACCTGGCACTATGCCACTGCCTCTTCGCTACTCATAGGATTTTCAGTGATTGATTATTCTGGAATTATTTCAGGAATGGGTTGCCAGGCCTTTCTCCCATTTTTGCAGTGCTGGGGGATGAACCCTGTGACTCAGAGAGCACAGAGCAGCCCCTCTGGCAACTAAGGTAACCAATGGTAACAATCAGTAATGACTACGAGTGAGAGCCAGAGAGATTCAAAGTAGCCTATAGAAAGAATTTTATCTTTTTCAGGGCTTGAATGAGGTCCTGATTGTTAGAATAGAAAATTTCATAGACATTTGAATGCTCATCCAAGACTACATGATTTAGAAGCCAGGCCTTGAAGGTGGAAACTTGAGGTTACTGAACATGAGATAGGTAGTATATGAGGATTCCTCTGAAGATGATGACTTTTCAACTTCTCCTAGACTTTCTGAGGTTGTACAGGAGTCATCTTTCAGTTATTAATATTAACATTTTTGTTGTGGTTGAATACATTTTAGAAGCCACTCCCAAAAGGCAACAGATACCAGCCTCAGAATTTGCACATATAACTTTCATAGTTACAAGGCTGAAAACTAAGGTAAAAATCTAGCATAAAATATCTGGAAACTTGCTTGTTATAATGAAGAATGAAAAGATGATATTTCTAAGTAATTGTAAGAGATAGCTAATATATACCAGCATGAGAGAAGATAGTGGATTGGATTGGATTTTAATGATGCTGGATCAAGAAAGCCAAAATATGTGCTAGCATATGAAACATTTCATTGAACGGGGGGGCACTTCCTGAACACATGGGATTTAATCTCTTGACACAGACCTCACATGGCTCCTAGCAGTTTGTTGTCTTTAGGTGGCGTGGAGTCGTGTCTGACTCACAGCAACTCTATTAGAGATTTCAATGGCTGATAACTTTAGGAGTGGATTGCTACATCCTTTTCCTGTTTTGAAGTGCTGAGGATTGAAGCCAGGTGCTCAGACAGTGTGGTGCAGTGCTCTACCCACTGAGCTAAACCCCAAGCCACCTAGAAATTTGTTGTTGTTGTTAGGTGCCATTGAGTCGGTATCCAACTCATAAGGACCCTACATACAAAGGTGAAAGAATATTGTCAGTGTTTCTCTGCTGTTCATAGGGTTTTCAATGGTGTATTGATTTGGAGGAGTGGGTTGCTTGGTCTTTCTCTCAAGCCTACAGCACCTGGTGTTTCCTGGTGGTCTCCCATCCAAGTATTAACCAGGCCAGATGCTGCTTAGCTTCCCAGATCTGACAGGGTGGGATGCCACAGGGCTACAGATGCAGGCTCCTAGAAATTTACAAGTGCCTAAATTGTCTTAAGAGTAGTAGAGAAAGAAATAAAGACATTGAAAGTAGTAGTTTACTTAAATATTTAAATTATGAAAGAGCAGAAAATCTCCTGGAGGTTATTCCTTGAGATGATTACATTTAATGTGGCCACTTTGCCTACAACAGAGTTCAACAATGTAACCACAATAAGGCATTATTTCTCTAGGTGACTAATCAGCCACTTTTTGGCAAGTTGACCACACTGATTTCCTTCTCTGTGGTTACTTTTTGAATAGCTACCTGCCTGTGAAATCTTGAGCAACACATACCTAAGGTTTCGCAGAATGCCTGGTCCACAAGTATGGAACCACAAAAAGCACAACAGTTGCCTGTAGGCCCTAATTTATGTTAAAGGGATGTGGGAGTGGGCCTGTGCTCATGGTTTTCATTGTTTATATTATATACCACTCCATGTGCTAGAACATGACAATTACAGGGAAAAATTGAGAGGAAATTGGCAAAAACTCCCAAACCAGGAAAACGGCTTTTAAATATCTGGTTTGTAAATTAGAAATCTAGGGAAAATGAAAGTAACTTGGTTGCACGTTTGTATAAACCCTTCCTGATTGGACAATTGGACTGAAAACTGATTGGCTCAGGCCATTCCATGGGCGAGCTACATAAAGAGCTGCGCTACGGCAGCTCGACCCTTTTGGCACCCCTTTTTTCACCTTCTCGCCTGTTCCTGCCTGGACCACTGATGAGAAAATGTCTCTCCCACTGCTCTGCCCCGGACCTTTAGTGAGGAAAGAATGCTCTCCCATCGCAATCATCAAGAAGGAAAAGAACCTGCTCTCTGTCAGATCACCGATGAAGCAATAGCTGTCTCCTCGTGACCAACACAGGTGTTTGCCCCTGGAAGGCAAAAGTGCCTGAGGCTTTTCCTTTCTCCTGTCTCCGCTGGGGTCCCGGGGGCCTCAGGAGTCTGTGCCCCTCACCTGAGGGTCCCGAGTGAATTGTGTTTAGTATCTGTGTGCATGGTGGCACCGCCCATCCGAACCTCCAGGCCAGACCGGAAGGTGCATGCCCCATATAGAGTTGGCACCCAAACATGGGGGCCAACATAGTTGGCGCCGGAACAGGGACCCAACAACAATATTCTTCTAAAAATGAAGCTGATACTGTATCTGAGAACGTGAGGTAACAACTTTCATAGAGCTTTTTGTTGTGGTGGATCTGTAATTCCAAAACAAAGAATGTATTGGAATGTATCATTCCAGGTACAAGCCAGAGTACCACATCATGTCATCAGGGGTGCTTGCACATTCTGCCCTTTTAGCTTTGACCTCTGTAGTGTTGGAGGTCTTGTCCCCAAACAGGCAGGTGCATATCAGAGGTAATGCTAGGTGACATCATCCAGGGTAATGCTAGGTGACATACAACTTATAATTGTTACTGGGGCAATATGTCATCCTGTGCACAGGAACAGACAAATAAGAACAATGACCCTCCCGGCGAGGGTAATTAGCTGAACAGCAGAAGTATGGTTTGGGGTACTTATAAGGGGTTGGTCAAGTTTTGAGGCTGTTTGTACACTAAGGGGAAAAGGAAGAGTATGTATTAAACACAGAGTATCTACTTGGGAAACTCCTAATAATCTCTTTCCCTATTGTAACTGTGAATGGGCATATGCAGGACCAAGAAGAGTGCAATTGCCAAGGCAGTGAAAGGAACACCAGGCAAAACACCAAGACCTGCTCAAGTGATTGCTAAGATTTAGAGGAATTTAGAATTGGTACTAAAAGAAGAAGAAGATGAGTACCAGTTTAGGCAGAAGTGGGAAATGTAATTTATTCAAACAAGTTCCTTCTGAGTTTCCCCTCTTGAGGAAAACACCAAGAGAACCATTAGAAACCTGATCTCTGAACTTCCATGGAGAATCAGACTTCAAAAAAAGCTTCTGAACTTCGAAAACCATTGTTGCTCTTTGAGATTTGAGGACACTTTTCCTTAGAGTGAAAGTGTAGGACATTTCTATAAACCTTCCTCCCCTCTCTGCTCTGTGGATGGCCCTACGTGGATTGTCTGACCATGTTCACAGACCGACACAGCTTCTTCCCCATTTTCTCTCATAGTAATTTGATTAATAAAACTCTTGCATATTTGTTTCATGAAGGTACTAGATTAACACAAATTATAAATTATAACTCCAAATGTGATTTTAATCTTGTTCATAAGAATCAGCTTTATCAATATTATAATTACTTCTTTCCAATGTTATTAGCTTATCAGAATATATACTTTCAGGCTTTGTATTAAAATCATAAGTACTTAATTGAAGCTGCTGAGATCCAGAATTTAAATGATTTGACTGAGATCACTCAGTTAAGAATTTTCTTATTATCTGAATTTTATTGATTTTCTGTTAATTGCTTTAAATCTTACAAAACTTAATTTTTCAATCATTTGTCACATTTTTATCCAGCACTGATGGACTATAAGGGACAAAGAAGGCAATCTGAAGATACTAATAAATTCTTCAGAAATCTTTTTCTTGTCTATAACTTCTTCAATAATGCTTACCCCTCAGCATTGTGGTCTGTCAAACCACAAATAAATATCTTATTGATGTCAGGATGTAGGGCTATATGTGAACCACTAATCCTGAAGTTGCTCTGTAATCCTGATATCACTGGCGTGGTCTAAGTTAATCACTTTAATGATGCCATAGTATGTTAGAATTCTCAAAGAAATAGTATGGCATGTGTTTGCCTCCAAACTTCAGCAAAAAGGAAGAATAAAGAAGTCTAAATCATAGGAAGAGAAGTGGCTATATGTTAAAGATGAGGGCTATAAGGCAAAGAGAGGTCATACACCGAACGTCTAAATGTCATGCACAGTGGTATGATCTTAGTGGGGGTAGCTAGCACTCAAAGCCAAGTTTTGATCCCATTAAAATCTGTATTGTTTCTCTATGTTTGTATTAGCTGTGCATGGATCTCTCTCTTTTTTTTTTTCTGAATGACTATAGAATTTTTCAAAATTATTTTTCTCCATTTTTTTGTTTTTCTTTAATGGGCAAGGAGACGATATTTTGTCTATCTATATTAGAACTTGGGCTGGGATTTAGCTCAGTTGGTAGAGCGCTGCTCTGCAGTCTCTGAGGTCCCGAGTTCCATTCCCAGCACTGCAAAAATGGGAGAAGGATGTGGCAACCTATTCCCAAGGCAATCCTGAAACAATCTGCCATTGAAAACCCTATGAGGGTCGCTATGAGTCGGACACAACTGGATGGCACCTAACAACAACAACAACAACAACATATTAGAACTTAAGAGTCTAAAAGAAAGTCTCAGGTTTTGTTCTTATATAATTCCTAAGAGCATCTTTCATTCTCATGAGACATGTACTTTTGAAGATAGAGTACTTGATCCTCACAATAATATAGTAAAATTGTCTGCAAACTGGATGTCTGAGTCACACTACTGTGCCCCCCCCATGCCCTACCACAGAAACTGCTTCTCCAAAAACCTTTGCTTAAGGGAATCAAGTTTTTTTACAAATATGCCATGTGCAAAGGTAGCCATCCTTAGGAGCACTTGCATCAGAGCATCTGATTCATATGCGGGTCATTGGTCAGTGACTCTGAAAAGGGTCTCTTCGAGTTAGACATCCAAACAATGAACTAAGCTGGTCAATCTAAATAAGGGATTATGAAGGGATTTAGAAGAAAACAGAAGCAAGGAAAGAATATTGAAAAGTACCTTACAGGATTGGAGAGAGGAGCTTTGAACTGTCATAGATACTTAATGATTTTCTGCTTCCAGTCTACTTAAATCCCTTCAGCTAAACAAAACTATAATACTGAAAAACTCTAGCCTGTTGGAAGACGACAGAACTGTGTATAGCTAATGTTAACATAGAGGAATGTCAGGATATTTAATGGAATCCAGACTCTGTTTTTGTGTTCTAGTATTCCCACTTGTCACTGCATGTGATCTTTAGTAATTTTCATCTGTAAAATGGCCATTATAATTTTTATTTCCCTGAGCTAATCATATGAATTAAATGAGATCACATATAAAACTTAGTTATGAAAAATTGACTCCCCTTATATATTAAAAATAATACTTCCCTTCATGAGAAGTGAAAACAGAACTGTCAGTTAAAACTTAGAGCACAATACTTATGGAAAACCATTCAAATCTTTTTCAAAAGGAACACTTAATATTTTGGATTGGAATCAGTGTACCTATTTTTGCAATTTCCTAAATTCTTTAATGGGAGAAGGGCCTGGCAATCCACTCCCAAGGCAATCCCAAAGCACTCAGCCATTGAAAACCCTATAAGGGTCACTATGAGTCGGATACCGACTCGACGGCACCTAACAACAACAACAAATTCTTTAACATAGCATAAAGACCATAATTAATGTATTTTTGTGGCTCATCTGCTAAAATAAATAATTATTATATTAATTTCATTCAATGATTACTCAATGACTGGGTTTCAGCTGTCTCAGCAGGAGGTAGGAGACTCTTCAAAGGCTTCCAAAGAGACATTGCAAGTATCAGATTTTGTTTTAAATTAATGATTGGTTTTGCTGAACCTATCATTTTCTCTCTTTAAGTATTATTTCCAGCACTCGCTGCCCAAAAGCCCAGTCCAAATAATTAGCATTTCTCCACAATTTCTAAACGTCTGAGACAATGCACAAGCCAGAGAGTTCCCACCTACCTGTTTACCATCTTTTTATTTTTCCATAATTGGTGAAAACCTTAGCAATCATACTGTCAGAGTATATGACTATTCTACCCACCACCAATGACGGAGTTTCTATTGCAGCCTGACCAGTAAGTGATCCAATTCCAGAATCTCATCTTTAATGTGTACTTTCTAGAATCACTCCTAGTAGCAGCGTTTTTAGGTCAGAGTCCTTAGAAACAGAGCTCCAAAGAGGAATTTGCTCATGCATTGTTCAAATTGAAAGCAGGAGAGAAAGGAAGAATTAACTGATCAAAGATATGGCTGAGAGTAAGCCTATTCTTGGCCTCATCTTAAAGATGGGCACAAATTTCTACAAGAATTGGATCCCCTGCATGTATGTGGTAAGTCTTCTGCATTCACATCTCTGTCATTGGCTTATGGACTGCTCCCAGCAAAAGGGAAAAGTTTAGGATGCTAAGCCTGGCCAACAGGGCTGCCAACGACAGAGAGATGTTCTCCAGAGAATGTGGAAGCAAGGGAGGAGCATACACTGGTCAGTAGGGCAAATATAGTGAAATACAAGCCTTATTTCCTATCTACATAGAGGGAGGCAGAACTTCAGTTATCTCCCCCAAACCTCACTTCTTGGTGTTTGTATTTAAGGTAAGGTTTCTTTCTCCAAAGTATATGGCCAAAACAAGACTGGCATGCCATATTCACAACAGGAAACGAGGAGGCTTATGTGGGTGGAAAGGAAAAAGAAAGAGCAGCAAACATGAGCAACAACCCAAGGAAACAGTATGACTAGACCTCATCATAAAAAGAAGAATGATATTGAATGAAATCAAGGAAGTAAAGAAAAGAAAAAAAAAATCTTTAATTCAGTACTCTTTAAATCATACCTCAAAAGAAAGGTATAAGATCAAAATATGTTGGAAGGAAAAGGGAAAACCTAAAAAAAAAAATATATGAAAGCAAGAAGATGAATAAAGAAAACGAAAAGGAGGCATTTGAAATAACATCATAGGAAAATATACCTTGATTCTAACTCTGGAAAAATATGTATATATATAAATTTTTAAAACATAGACTCAATGTAGCTATTTTAAAAGTCTGTGAGGGAGGAGTTTTGACTTACAAATACAGTACAAGAATTATATAATGTCTGCTTCTCTACATCAATAGAAACTAACTTCAAATTCACAAATCCTTTTAAATCTTGGAGGGATATTTTAAAAATTGTTGCACGGCATTGAACCTATGCTTATTTATAAAACTGCTAATCGTTATTAAGAACTAACTTCAAGATTTGTACTTTCTTTCTAAATGTGCTGCTGGAAAATATTTAGTATGATTAATTCCAAATATAGATATTTAAAACAAAAAGTTTGAATTTATTGCCTTTTATCCCCAGATACTTGGTCATCAGCACTCTTTTATAATCCCCCCAGCATTCTTAATCAAACCTTCAAAAGCTTAAATTATTATTGAGCAATTTATTTAGGATTATGGCTTAATTCATGATTCTACAATGAACATACTATCAACTTTTAGGAGTAAAATCACAAGTAACAGAATAATCTTCTAGACCAAATAGGGTTTGAGTAATTTAAAATCCTAGGATTTGAAGGAATTAATAGATAAGAGGATAAATTCATTATGTGGTCAAAAGGTCATATTGTAAAAAATATTTTAAATTAAAAAATTAAAATCCTTTTGGTTTTAAGACTCAGAAAAAAATGGATTGGCAAGAATTAAATAAAATGTGAAGAAAGACTGCAAATTACTCATGTGATTGAAGGACTAATTAAAATTATCTTGAAGGCACTGGAAGTTTTTATCTTTTAATTTTTCTGTCTGTGGAAAAAATTTCCTTTTATTGTTTTCCAAAGGAAAATATACATAAAAACCTAAATTCTTTCTGCTTTGCTCAGAGAGAAATGACAGGTATTATAATGTGCCACAAAGGATAGTTTGAGGTCCCATTCATGTCTTTTTATGCTATCCCTGGACAGTGTACCTAACTCAAAATTCTTTGAGGATTGGAAGATAATGGCTCACAAACAGCACCAATTGGGGAATTGCCATGTGCCTACTAACAAGACTACCTGGAGGTTACACCTTCACCCTTTGAGAATTGTTGTTTTTTAGGAGTAACAAGGGGATACCTATTTACCTCAAATTCTGGTTTATTGGTATAGTAGATTTCCCCAGAAGATAGATTATAGCTAGACTGCAGCTGAATATACATCTTTGCTGTGCTGTTATTCTGTGCTGCCAATAATTTTCTGTTGCTCAATTTCTGTTGCCATTACTGTGACAAAATAACCAAGAGAATGAACTTAAAAGTGAAAAGATTTATTTTGGCTCATTATTTCAGAGGTTCCATTCTATGATCCCTTGGCCCCATCACTTGGGGCCTATGGCAAGGCAGAACATCATGGCACGGAGGTTATGGAGGAGCAAATGTGCTCTCCTCTGGCAGACATTAGGCAGAGAAAGAGAGAAATGGTTTGGGTCAAGATACATTCATCAGCCAGGCGTGGTGGCACACTCCTGTAATCCCAGTGGCTCAGGAGGCAGAGGCAGGAGGATCCCAAGTTTGAGACCAGAGGCAGTTGGAGTAATTTAGCGAGACCTTGTCTCAGAAAGTAAAAAAATGGGCTGAGGGTGCAGCTCACTGGTCCAGCACTTGTAAAGCATGCAGGTGTGCCGCCCTGGGTTCAACCCCCAGTACCGAAAAAAAAAAAAAAAAGATGCAGTTATTGAAGGATGCCCAAGTGACCCACTTCCTGTGTCTAGGCTCCATCTCCTAATACCTCATTCAGCTATGACCTTATCAATGGATTAATCAATTGAAGAGGTATTGCTGTCATGATCTAATCACTTCTCAATAACACCACCAATTGAGGCCTAAGCCTTCAACAGAGGATAAGCTTTTGAATTGCAGTCAAGAGCCAAACCATAATAATACGCCTGTATAAGAATTCTGGTATCAATCAATGTCTCTAGATTAGTAGATCTCAGTATTGGTCTGTACTAGAAACACCAGGAGGGTTTGTTAATACATAGATTGCTGATTTATCACATTTGGAGTGGAGCCGAAGAACCTGGATTTCTAACAAGTTCCTAGGAGCTATTCTTACTCTGAAAATATCATTTTCACAATAATTGTGTGCTATAACCCAGCCAATTGACTGCAGCTATAGCACTGTGGCATCTGATCTCCTCAGATCTCGGAAACTAAGCAGGATCAGGCCTGGTTAGTATGTGGATGGGAAACCACCTGGGAACACCTGATACTTCAGGGTTGGGAGAAGGACACCTCAACACACTCCCCCAAAACAATCAGCCATTGAAAACCCTATGAATAGCAGAGAAGCACTGACAATAGTGTTTTGCCTGATATATATAGGGTCTCTATGAGTTGGATACCAACTCCACAGCACCTAACAACAATAGCAACATAACCTACCCAAGACAGTAAGTAAATATACATAAATGCAGGCCATGATCTGTGATCTCTATGTTGTTGTTGTTGTTGTTAAGTGCTGTCCAGTTGGTATCCTACTCATAGCGACCCTCATAGGGTTTTCAATGGCTAACTGTTTTGGGATTGCCTTGGGAGTGGATTGCCAGGTCCTTCTCCCATTTTTGTGGTGCTGGGAATTGAACTCAGGACCTCAGAGACTGCAGCACAGAGCTCTACCAACTGAGCTAAATCCCAGCCCTATGGGATCTCTATGTTGTTGTTGTTGTTGTTAGGTGCTGTTGAGTCGGTATCCGACTCATAGCGACCCTCATAGGGTTTTCAATGGCTGTTTCGGGATTGCCTTGGGAGTGGATTGCCACGTCCTTCTCCCATAGATAGGAAAGCTAAAATAATCATTTGTTAATATAATTTAACACTTTAACGTGTGAAAGAATATTATTAACCAAAGTGTTAAAGCTACCATGAAAGTCAGCAAAATGGAAAGGTGGGCTAAAGTCATTAAGCAATTGTATTCAATACATATTTAATAAACCTTTTTTGTGTTAATTGCATCCCAGTGGTACAAAGCATGCAGAAGAGAGATTTTCCACTCAACCCCTTTGAGAGGGTATATAGTTGCACATGTGACCATTTATTCTTCTAAGGAAAGTTAACAATCACATTCCCTGCTGAAACTTTGTTTCACCAATGGCCTTCAGAAATTTCCCAAGAGAACTGGAAAAGTCTAGTTGTCTACTTTCTTGTGCTGCTTGCATATCTTGCAGAATTATCTGTCAATCAAAACAAATTTTTTTCATGTGTCAATTGATTATAGAAAACTACCCATGGTGACATTAGTCCATATTAGGAGAGAGAGAATACACAGTAAGAGTGAAATTATGGGTATTTGGGCCAGTTCCTTAAAACTTCCATTTGATGATAGAGTATTATACATATCCAACCTTACTATTTTACAGGGTCAGAAAATTTATGATGGATAGATGATATGGTAACTTAGTGGCCTGTTGTTAAGTGCTTAATCTCAACAACAGATCAAAAGCAATTTTCAAAAGGAAGGTTATCACCCACAGATAATGGCAGGACTTTGCTCCAAAATCCGAAGGCTCTGTGCTAAAATTAAAATATATAAGGACCTTCCATAGGATCCAAATAATGTATTCATCTGCTACTGACACTTCAAATGCCTTTTGATCTATTGGACCATTTGGCCCAAGTGGCAGAGTAGTTTGAATGCAGAATAATAGACTGCCTGAAAGCCTCTCTCATTCTGGAACCCCCTCAAAATTATCATCTTTTCAGGTCATTCAGTAAATAATGCAGGGTAACACACTCAAATGATGACTGTAAGGCTGCCATCCCTGTTAGTACAGTGGTACTCGAGTATCCTCACGTATCAAAAGATGACTCCATTGCCTCAAAATCCAAAGAGCACTATTTGGGCTTGTGGCTTTGTTTTGGGTATATCTTGACATGACACCCAAACTAAACACTAGAAATTTCACTGTTCCTGGATTATTGTCAAATTTACTTGATAAATTTTTTTTACACTCTGACTCAAATGTCTTACCAATAAGTCAAAAACTACATCAAGTAAACTAAGTTCAATCAGCATAATGTAAATATTATAATTGTCTGGTATTATGTCACGTGGATGGGAAAAGAGATTAAGAGATTTGTGAAGTAAGTTATAATATGGGGTTGGAGAGTGATGTGATCCTGAAGTAGGATGTTACAGTTCTATTGCTGAACTTGACAAGTGATAGCACCTTTTTCTGGTGGTATTTACTTAGATGTACTGATTTAAAAACAAATAAAAGAAAGAAATTTGCCAGATCAGTAGTTACATAACAGGTATGGGGGATATGTTAATTTGTTCTAACAATGAAACCACATGTACAGTAGTTGAAGCTATGATTATTACATGGCTTATTTTATAATAATCAACTGTCATTCTCTAACATGCTTCTACCTTTTCAACATGTCAAACAAGTGAGTTAAATAGAGATATGGTGGGAGTTAACACTTCTGCATCTTTTAACCCCTTGATGGTGTCACTAACCTGTGCAATCAATCCAGGAATCCAGTACTGCTTTTGATTTGGTCTTTTCCTAAGTAGGGTCAGTTCTAATGTCTTCCATTGTTCTTTCACAACATAAGAGCCCTGACTTCTGAGGTCATGAGATCCTTCTAAGTGGATTTATACCAATATGCATTCTGGAACTAGAGAAAATTATCACATGAGCACAGGACCCAGTAAAATTGATGTAAAATTCTATGGATCACCTGACCACTAGAAGCCTCTTAATGAAGATTTTGTGTCTCCTGACATCAGTGTCAGTCTTGACGAATATCTAGTACATAACCTAGCTTTCCACATGGTATGAGTATTTCCTTTCCTGCAATGCATAACTGTTCTGATAAAATGCTATAGATCCCTTTGGGAAAGATGAAGAGTATAAATTTTTGTCAGTATACACACATACAACCATATATATATATACATACATACATACATACATACATATATATACATATATATACACACATACATACTGTGTGTACATGTATATATATGTATATGTGTATAACATATATATATATATATGCACACACACATATATATGCATGCATTTAGTGGTATTATATTGACAGGGAACTGCCAAAAAATCAAGATGGACTCTGAAAAGGGTGTGGAATCAGGGACATCAAGACTAATGTCGGATAGATATTAGTCTGAAGGAGAGAATACAAGATGTCTGCTTGTTACTGACTATACAAAGGAATTTGACTGTGTGAATCACAATGAATTATGGATGATATTGCAAAGAATGGGTATACCAGAGCACTTAATTACACTCATGAGGAATCTGTACACGGACTAAGAGGCAGGTGTTTAAACAGATCAAGGAAACACTGTCTGGTTTAAAGTGAAGAAAGGTTTGTGTCAGGGCTGTATCCTTTCACCAAACCTCTTCAATCTCTATGCTGAGTAAATAATCCAAGAAACTGGACTTTATTGCATTGCTGGACTTCATTGAACATTGCCTTAGGATTGGAGGAACACTCATTAATGGCCTGCATTATGCAGATGAAATAACTTTGCTTGCTGAAAAGTGAAGAGGATTTGAAATATTTACCAATGAAGATTAAAGAGCACAGTCTTTAGGATGTATTGTGCCTCAACATCAAGAAAACAAAAATCCTTGAAACTGAGTCAATAAGCAACTTCATGATAAATGGAGAAATTATTGAGATTGTCCAAGATTTTGCTTTACTTGGTTATATAATCAACACCCACAGAAACCAGTCAAAAAATTAAAAGATGCCTTACATCAGAAAAGCTGTTGCAAATGACCTCTTTAAGGTGTTGAAAAGTAAAGATGTCACATTGAAGACAAAGGTGTACCTGACTTATGTCATGGTATTTTTAATTGCATTATAAGCTTGTGAAAGCTGGATGTTGAATAAGGGCGACAGGGGAAGAATTTATGCTTTTGAATAATGGTGCTGGAGACAAATATTGAATTCACCACATACTGTCAAAAGAACCAACAAATCTGTCCTAGAAGAAATTCAACCAGAGTGCTCCTTGGAAGCAAAGATGGTTAGACTGCATCTTATACATTTTGAACATATTGTCAGGAGAGACCAATCCCTGGAGAAGGACAACATGTTTGACAGAATCACAAGTCAGAGAAAAAAGGAAGACCCTCAACTATGTGGATTGAGACAGTGACTGCAACAATGGGCTTAAACATAAAAAAGAAAATGTCTATCTGGTACAGAATCAGAGTGTGTTTTGTTATGTTGCACATTGAGTTACTATGAGTCAGATCTGACTCAAGGATACCTAACAACAGAGGATTTAACCCAGGGCCTCATGCATACTAGACAGATGCTTGAGCTGCACCCCCAGCCCCCTATTCAATATTATTATTATTTTTAGAATTGGTCTCACTAAATTGCATAGGCTGCCTCTGCCTCCTTCCTCAGCCTCCTGAGTCACTGGGTTTCAGGAATGTACCATAGTGCCTGGCTAAGGGTCAATATTATCTTACATGCAATCTTCCTCAGGTGTGGCCATTATACATTCCTCAGGGAATTTAGTGGTAAATATTCTAATAACATGGTAGAAAGGAAGTTGACATAACTGAGAAAGAGAGAAAGAATGAGTCAGACATTCGCTTACGTAATCATGGAATTTGAGAACTCCCCAAATCTACAGTTGATAACTGAGAGAACCAGGAGAACCAATGAGCTAGTTCCATTCCAGTTCTAAATTTGAAGGCTGGAAGAGATGAATGTTGCAGAGTGAAAATTGTCAGGTAGAGAAAGAGAGAATTCTTTTTTGCTAAGCTTTTTGATTCCATCAAAGCCTTTACTGGATTGGATGAGACCCATTCCACATTAGGGAAGGTAATCTGATTTGCAAAGTGTACAATTTCAAACACTGATCTAATGTAGAAGCTTCCTCATAAACACATCCAGAAAAAATATTCAGCCAAATACCTGGCTGCCTGCTGGTTCAGTAAAGTTGACCAATCACAGATACATTTGCAAAAATGAAAAGGAATCCATATAGAATTAACATTGCATATGTTTAAAAATGAAATGTGAAGAAGTAGTGGAAGAGGCATGAAAATACAGGAGGGAATAAAACAGCACATGATAAATTGTTTCAGGAGTATGATAAAGCAGATATTCAAAGAAGGGAATGAAGTAAGTACTATTTTCCTACTAGCCAATTAAATTAGGATGCATATTCAAGCCTCTCTTTGCAGCATTTTAGTCAATTTCCTGTTTTTGTCAGTTGACATTGTTTTGAGTCTGACTCATAGTGACCCTATGTACAACAGAATAAAACACTCCCTGACACTGCACCAGACCAGGTTGTATGTCAGTGCTTCTTTGCTGTTCATAGTGTTTTGAATGGCAGATTGCTTTCTGGATTGCTTCGGGAGTACATTGTCATGTCCTTCTCTCATTGTGTGGTTCTGGGGATCGAACCCAGCTGTTCAGAGAGCACAGAGCAGCATTCTGTCAACTGAGCTAAACACTAGCCCTTGTCAATTTTATATGAATTTAAAACTTTAGTTTTCTCCTCTATATCAATTTAGGTAGATTTATATAAACAGAACTTATATGAGAACCACCTACTGAGGAAATGCAAATTGTATTATATAGCCTGAATATGCTTCATCTATCATGATTAGAAAAAAAAAGAATATATGTATGTATGTATGTATATATATATATGTGTGTGTGTGTGTGTGTGTGTGTGTGTGTGCGTGTGTACACACACACACACACACACGTTGTTGTTGTTAGGTGCCGTCGAGTCGGTATCCGACTCATAGCGACCCTCTGTACAACAAGGGGAAACACTATTATCAGTGCTTCTCTGCTGTTCATAGGGTTTTCAATGGCAGATTGATTTTTGGGAGGGGGTTGTCAGGTCCTTCTCCCAAGCCTGCAGCACCTGGTGTTCCCGGCGGTCTCCCATCCAGGTAATAACCAGGCCAGACCCTGCTTAGCTTCCTAGATCTGACGGGATCAGATTCCACAGGGCTACGGCTGCAGGCCTACACACACACACACACACACACACACACACACACACACACACACACGTACATATATATTTTTTTTCTCCAGTACCAGAGGTTTGAATGCAGGCTTTGTTAACTTCTCTATCAGTGAGCTGCACACCTAGACCCTTTCTTTCTCTCTCTCCTTTCTTTCTTTCTTTCTTTCTTTCTTTCTTTCTTTCTTTCTTTCTTTCTTTCTTTCTTTCTTTTTGACACAGGGACTTGCTAAGTTGCACAGGCTATCTTTGGCTTTAGACTCATGATCCTTCTGCCTTATCTTCCCAAATCCTTGGGGTTACAGATATGTGTCATAAAACCCACTTCAGTGTATTCTAATGGGACATTTTCTTCCCCAAATTATTAATCATCCCTCTAAACGACAATCTTCCACTCACTTTTCTTGAGTTTCACACTACTAATAAGATTAATAGAAAAACATTTCCTGTACTTTATTTTTCTTCATTTCATCCATATAAACTGAGAAATTTAGTGAGAAGGACCATCCTAACTATATATTAAAGACTCACAAATTTTTTAGAAGATATGTTTGCTTCCAAGATCACCTTAGGATAATAATTACCAGCATATCTAAGTTTTTTGTAGCTGCATCCTAGGAAATGTTATATTTTGTGTAATTTTCTAAGTTCTTGCATGGTGTTTTCCTGTACTAGTAATTTGCATTAATGGATATTCAAGAAACCAATTTATACAGCTCACTGATATAAGTTATAACAAACTCTGGAGACATATGAGGACACATTTTCAGTAGGCTTTTGAAAATGTGCTGACACATTTTAGGAATGCATCTGTTTTTGCTTGCAAAAACTCACATTTATGTGTGCAACATGAGAAATCAAATGCACAAACAGGTGGTTTTAAGTGGTTTTAAACACCCCAGCAGAATTTAAATTGAGACACTTACAACCTTACTGGAGCCTGTTGAAAATTCTCCCAAATATCACCATAAACCAGTGGCAAATGTCTTGATACTCTTGATATTTGTGACCTTTATCTCTCATTTGAAATTGCACTGGAAAAGAAGACTTACTGATAGATTTATGACTTTACTTATCATGTTCTGTGTGAAATTGAGTAACTTGTACATCTTCTTTATACTTTAGTGTGTTATACACTAAGTAAAAATAATTTGCATCAATCCCAGAGAGTAAATATACATATACATGTGTATATATATATGTGTGTGTGTGTGTGTGTGTGTGTGCATATATATATATATATTATTTACATGCCCAGACTTTTATAAAGAAATATATAAAACCATAAATGAGTTATAATATGATGCATTAAAATATTACATCTTTATTCACAATTACGTGCATACTAAACAACATGTACATGTATATATGTATATATGTACATATATATACATCAAGCATTTGTTTAAAACTGTACTATGAATCAGATATTCTTTTAATCAATAAAAAATCCAAAAATCTAATACTCTCCTGTACCAAGGCTTTATCAGCCCATTATTAAAAAGGAGATATTCAAATGCATATTTTAAGATTTTCAGATAAATAGACATATGAGAGTCACAAATAACAATGCCATTCCAATGACAGTGGAATAATGTAAGATATAGTCAACATAGGTATAATTGATGGATAGTTTGAGCAGAGTTCTGAAGCTTGTGTATCTGTAAGAGTCATGTGAGAAGAAATATCATTGGTGAAGAAGGAAAATTACAAAGGCATCACAAGAAATGGAGAGAAAATATATAACGCATGATATATAATTTGTTAAGATTCTCAAGACTTGCAGAGAGATAAAAAGAAGCCAATTATATCTTCAAGTTTCTGTGTTGAGTAAGTGCATGAGTGGTAATGTCAGATTTAAGGAATATAGAAAATTCAGTACCTTTTTATTAGAGAAGATGGTGGTTTCTGCTTTAGATAAAAAGCAAATTGGAACTACTGGAGTTTACAGTGAATTAACCCAGGAGGTAATTAAACATTAGGATTTGAAGTATAGAAAATTGACACTATATCTACCAGTTCTTCTCAGTGAGGGTCATCTACCAGATTCACTTAGATGTTTTCTGGTTTCAGAGAACATAGTGATCACCAAATTTACTGACCTGAGAAAGAGATACAAGACTAAATTGACAGGCATTCTAGGTTTTGAACTCCTGATATAAGTGGTGGTTTAAATCATTTGAGTGGAGGATATTGCCAATGGAAAAGTCAGTGTGTGTGTTTAGGAGAGCTTAGACTAAGATATAGGTAAATAAATGGGATTAATGAAGAAAATAGAGGAAAATTATAGGCAAGGTGGTAATTAGAAAGAATAACTCACAGTCATCAGTATATGACTCACATATAATGATTTCAAGAACAGACTAACATTCAAATGATGCAGAGGTCAAATTAAAGAATTAAAAGGCGTATATTGAACTGAGTAATTAGAATACCACTAGAGATTTTGCCATTTTTGATTCCATAAAGTAATTCAAAGAGCAAGTCAGATATTCCTGAAATATCCTTCTAATGGGCATAAATGTCAGTGTGTGTGCGCGCGTGTGTGTGTGTGTGTGTGTGTGTGTGTGTGTACATGTACATCCAGGGAGGAGAGGTGAGGGTCGGGGAAAATTCTTTAATATGGAAGAGTTGTCAATATGCTGTAGTCTAAGAGAAGTTATAAGTAAAGATGGATAAGTTCAAAATAAGGAAAGGAGAGAGAACCCAGCTGATGCATCCAGATTCACAGAAGAAATAAAGAAAGTCTACCATGGTATTAGTCAATGTATATGTTTACCAAAAATGTTTGTATTTGGTTCTATAGAGGTAGTATGTCTCTTAAATCTGTTATATGTTATCCTTGCTTTCTACAAAATTGTAGAGTTGAGTAGCTAATACTAACTTTGAACAAAAACATGTAGTGAGGGACACAATTAGTGATAAATATCTATCTTGAATTAACTGTAAATGTTATTGAGAAATGTGTCAAGTGTTTAGAAGTTGAATATACATGCAAACTACACTGACTATTACTTATAGATTTCTCTCTGAATTTCATATGTCTTCATTTTTTTAATTCAAGTACTTGTTGTTGTTGTTGTTAGGTGCCGTCAAGTCGGTATCCGACTCATAGCGACCCTCTGTTCAACAGGGGAAACACTACAGTCAGTGCGTCTCTGCTGTTCATAGGGTTTTCAATGGCAGATTGATTTTTGGGAGGGGGTTGCCAGGTCCTTCTCCCAAGCCTACAGCTTCTGGTGTTCCCAGGCGGTCTCCCATCCAGGTACTAACCAGGCCCGACCCTGCTTAGCTTCCGAGATCTGACCGGATCGGATGCCACAGAGCTATGGCTGTAGGCATAATTCAAGTACTAGTAGAATCATATATATATATATATATATATATATATATATATATATATATATATATATATATGTATGTATTTGTTGAGCAAGTTCTGTTTCCCGTGGCACCTGCCATTTGGTAGACTTGATTAACATAGTATAATTTGGATATATTCATATATTCATGGCACAGCAGACTGAACTGACAATGAAAAGGATTTGAATTGCCTTTTATTGAAAACCTATCCATGTGAATGTCAGAGTGAATAAATCTTTAGAAATTGCATTAACAGTTTGATCAATTAGAAGTAAAGTAAATCAAGTGGCATGTGCCCTAAGATCATATAGAAGCAGTAATATTTGTTTCTGAATTACATCTTTAATGCTAATTTATACTGAAAGGGGGAAGGGGAAAAAATCACAAATCCTCAATGTTATTTCCAAGAGGATTTAGTCACAGAAAAAAAAATTTAAGAATGTATCTGTTTTCAAAATTTTGTGGTTATTTTACATTTCATGTACATATGTCTTGCCATCCCAACTAACTTTTAAAATCTGTGATGGTAGAGGATATGTTTTTGAAAGTAGGTGTTTGAGAACTCTTTGAGGGCCTTAGTCATCCTTATATCTGTTTATTGTTACAAGACCTGGTGCTCAGTGATACATCCTTGTTGCATAGAGGAAGTGAATAGATAAATTGCATTATTATACATTGACATGATTGTTATTTTAGCTGTTATTATTTCTTTCCTGATGTACCTTTATTTTTGCCTATTATGTTTCAGTATAATGAAGAATTAGAACATCCTGCATAATATGTATTTGGAGACTTCTACTTTTCTATAAAAATAAAAGTGTACTAAAAAAGTAAAAATACCTTTGCAACATTTGGGCTGTATTAACCAAGTGGAGCGACAACTCAGAACTACTGGGACAGGAGGACATATTTGTGAAAACTATTGACATTTTTGCTTTCAACTCTTAGTTTGAGTCTTTGTAAAAGTTTTTAGATTGTGTAGAAACCTGGGAATTGTTTTCTTTTTAGTAATGTGTCTGGGAAACATCACAGCTGTTCATTAACATATGAATCTAGTAGTTTCAAAATTCCCCAGCCATTGTTATCTCAGAGTATCCTCTTTGTTGTGAAGGGAAGTGAGTTGTTATTTTATTTATCTGAAGATTTTACTGTGATAAGCAAAGTGTCAGGAATAATCATACCAAATGCTGTGTACCACAATAGCTTTCAATTATGTTCTACCTGTCCTTCATGGAGAAAAGAAGTGAAGGAGATTTTAAATTACTTAACATGACTTGATGAGTTGAATATTTTAATGAAAGAGTTGCTTTAACTCTGAGTAATAACATTAAAGATACTAATGTGATAGATTTCAGACCTGTCAAATGTCAGAACAAATAGATTCCAAGAACATTCCTGAAAGATATAAAAATTTATTTCAGCTCTCAAAATATAAAGAGTTCACATAAATCTGGGGAATATTAGAAATAGCATTTTATAAATACACATATTGAAAAACTACTATGTGTGTGTAGGAGTTATTGTTATCTATAAGATTAAGCAATATACTTCCTTAGGGCAAACAGAAACAGTTCTCCAAAGAAGCATCTCTCTTTTTCCTTTTCTTTCCTTTCCATAATTGGCATTCACATTTTGTATTTTTTTCTTTCTTCCCTGATAACAGAGATTCAAAATAAATTTATGGATAATTATGGGGATATACTCTGAGAAATACAACAAACCAAACCAGAACTATTATCTAAAAATAGGTTTATTGATAGAAAGAGAGCCAAACATATAATACTATATTTAATGTTCTGTCTATATTCTTATGCAGAAAGTTGTATTATGCAAGGCAAGTACAGTCTCTTAGAAAGCAAAATTTGAAAGAGAGTTAAAGGCAAGTAAGAGAATGGAATAAAATATCTATTTTAATATAAAATTTTATTTCAAAGACCTATCACTTGAGGGGAAAGGAAAAAGAAAATGATGAAAGGGATTTATTTCCCATTAAATACATTTATACATTCAGTGTGTACTTCCTCTGGCAATCTGAAATATGTGGCTCTATTTTAGCTTTTAGTTTATAATTCATTAACCTCTTTCTAACATTATAAGCCTGTGAACAGTCTGGTCGGAAGACATCACACCCCTTAAAGCCTACAACAGGTCATTATTTCTAGAGAATAAGGAGCAAACTCATTAGTCCAAATTCATTAGCCTGAAATTAAATATTTTCTTACTTGTATTTCTACTAGGTCCTTCATACAAGATGTTCACATAAATCTGATTACTCTCCACAACTGGTGAGTTATGGCAGCTTATATCCCAATGACAAATTTATAGGAATTTTACCATCTAATTATTAAATATATTTTAACTTGACATGGGTCATGGTGTGAATATTTATATCACAGAAATAAGCAAATGCTACAAATCCTGCTTTTTCTTCTTGTTCTTCAAAGAGGCAGTAGTTAAGCATTTAATAGCATATCATACTGCTCCTTTCTTCAAATGTCCCCTGAAGTATCTTGACTCCATATTCCATGGCATTCTGAATTGTCTCTGAATACCCTCAGTTCACTTTGCCTGTTGAATCTCATCTATAATGGCTATCTTTCCTAAGATTCCACTTAGGCATTCTGCTTCTTTTTACACCCTGTTTTCCTCTTTTGTACGTACCTATATCAGTAACACAAGCAGCCCAAGTTCTACAAAGTCATTTTTCCCCTCTAAGTCATAGATTCTGACATGAGGATCATAAAGTGTCATCAGTCTTCTATAATGACTAATGCCTAAAAGTTTATAATAAAACAAAATGTAGAAATTCCAATTTCATTAGAGCAAATATTTTTAAATATAAAACTACTACTCTTTCACAATTTTTTTTTGGTATAGTTCACTGTTGTTTCCATTGGAGGAATTTACTCACAGAAATTGCTGGTAGTTTCAGTGATACAAGGAAGACCCTTCTATACTTTAGACTAAGTCATTTTGTTTATAGTTGGTTGGTGTTTGCCTTTGCAATCCGGAAACAATCATCCTTTGAAAATCCTATGAGGGTCACTATGAGTCAGACAGGACTCAATGGTCCCTAACAACAAGTTAATGATTACAGGTAAGTAGTCCATACAAGTTTAGACTGTTCTCTCTTAACATTTGTTATATGTTTAGCATTATGTAAATTTTATTTACAATGACATACAGATATATTTCTTATGTGTATATATTTTAGCTGTCCTAATTTAATAAATGGAATTATTTCAGTTATATTTTCATTTATTCATTTTTTCAAAAAAAATTATGTAATCTATACCAGGACATAGTAGAGGCATAACCAAGTCCCTTGTTCATACGAATTCCAGTCTGGTTGGTGAGAGGGACAAATTAAGGGAAAAACTATACACTATGGCAAGTACAATAGAGAACAATAAATCAGTATTAGCAATCAATAATTAGATTTGGCACAGATTCATTCTAAGAATAACCTTCCTTCAAAGTAACCTATCCTAAAATATTCCATATAACATGGAGGTTCAATCGGTTAACATCTTCCAAAAGCCTCCTATAAGTATATGAGTGTGCTATGCTATCCCACATGGTTGGTCAACATTGCCAAAATTCTTTATATATATTCTAACATTATTCCTTTTCACTTTCAGTATTTGGATGTTATTACTCTTGTTTTGCAGATGTCAAAAGTGATGTATTTCTTTTCTTTTTCTTTTAATACTTAGTAGATTAACTATGATCAAGGAGACATTTAAAATTATTTTATTTCTGTGTGCTAGCATATCCTGTATCTACTAATGAATTTTTCTGAACTGAGAAAAAAGGAGTCAACTAAAAATGGTGCAATTGGATTGAAGGTGTATCTCAGTAGATGAGCCATTGCCTATCATGCACAAAGCCCTGCCTGGATTCAATTCCCAGTACTACAAAAACAAAGAAACAAAGAAAGAAAGAGACAAACAAAAACGCCCCTACAACAGTGAGGGCCAATTTAAATTGTGAGTTATTTGTTAGCATTGTATTTTGATATATTTACTTGATGTGGTTATTGCTGTACCCATATTTCTCTGTCTTTTGACATTCCTCTATTCCAGCTGGTAAGTCATAAGTCATCTGTCTTCTCAAAAAGATATTGAGGACCTCAATGAATTAAGTTCTTTTCTTTTGGTTTTCATAATTTGAGGTTTGCATATAATATTGAAACAGTCTTAAGATCTTCTTGATCAGTCAAATCTCCCTCCCTCAATAGACCTATTTTTCTTAGACCAGAGAGAAAGAAAGGGAATTTGTATGGGACAAAGAGCATGTACTTTCTATAGGAAACCCCTTGACAAGTAACCACACAAAATTATGAAGTTGTACTTAACAGAGGGGACTAATACCTCACTTTTAGTTAAAATCTAGAAACATGGCTCTTTTATGTCTCGGAAAAGCAATGGGCCTAAGAGACTCAGAGTTGTATCTTCTCTCTTTGAGGTGAAACTTCATGATATGAAGATGGTGTAGAGTTCAGGTACCCTTAAAGAGTTACAGCTAACCCTCAGTGTGATTTAAAAGTGGTTGAATAAGAGCTGGACCTAGAAAGACCTAGCAATGAGGAACAAGAACAATACATGCGCAACCTTGAAGTATAAATAGACCAAGGATGTGTTATGCATAAACAGATGATAAATTTCAATGGAAAGCATTCTGCTGCAGTGCCTTGGGCTAACAAAGGCTGTTTATAGATGCAGATCAATGAAAGTAGGGAGTATGGGTGCTGAGACTATTCTGATTTGAAAATCAGTTTTTATCTTATCTTATTTATTTATTTATTTATTTATTTATTTATTTATTTATTTGTTGTTTTGCATGCTTAGAGGATGAACCCAGGGCTTCACACATGCTTTGCCAGCATTCTACTGTTGAGTTGCACACCCAGATCATAACTTTTAATTTTTTTAATTTTGAGACAAGATCTAGCTAAGTAACACAGAATGGCTCTGCCACTGATCTTGTCATCCTCCTACCTCAGCTTCCCAAGTCACTGGAATTACAGGAGTGTGCCACCTTGCCTGGCTGAAAGTCAGTTTCTAGACACTTGATGGAATGGAGACTTGAAATAGCACACTGAGTTCAGTTTTTGAAAAATAGCATTGTATTTCTCACCAATTTAATTTGGTAGGCAAAGTTTGTAGTCAATATATAGGAAAAGTAATCTTTGAATTAAATTATTCTAAGCGTTTGGTTCAGAGGGATAGGGTTTAGCTCAGTTGGTAGAGTGCCTGCTCTACAGTCTCTGAGGACCTGGGTTCTCTCACCAGCACCGCAGGACCAAAAAAAAAAAAAAAAAAAAAAAAAAAAAAAAAAAAAAAAAAAAAAAAAAAAAAAAAAAAAAAAAAAAGAGAGAGAGAGAGAGAAGGACATGGCAAATCACATCCAAAGCAATTCCAGTACAATAAGCCATTGAAACCCTTGAGTGTTGCTATGAGTCAGACTTTACAGCACCTAACAACAAAGGTATTTAAGAAATTGTTGTTAGGTGCTGTGGAGTGGAGTCCACAGCTACCCTACTTACAACAAGTGAAACAGTATTGTTAGTGATTCTCTGCTGTTCATAGGGTTTTCAAGGGCAGATTGTTGGGGGTTTTTTGGTGGGAGGAGCGGGCTGCTGGGTCCTTCTTCTAAGCCTACAGCACCTGGTGTTTCTAGGCGGTCTCTCATCCAAGTACTATCCAGGTCCGTCCCTGCTTAGCTTCTGAGATCTGGTGGGACTGAACGACACAGTGGTATGGCTGCAGGCATTTAAGAGGTAGAAATTACTTTCCCTTTCCATTAAAAGACAAAAAGACTTAAAACAATAACCTGTGCATAATATAAGATATTTTATTACTGGAAGGTGTAATAGACAAGTAGAAAAGAAAAGACAAAAAAAGTAATCTTGCCAGCTTTTGGACTGCAGAAAATAAAACAGGATTGCTAAGGCCAGGTTTCTCTATATACTTGGGGACATGGAAAGTAGTATTCAGAATCCAAATCAAACATGGAACTTGAATTAAGTTTGATTAATATTATATTTAACAGAGGAAGTGTACATCACAGAGAATGTTTAAGAGAAGCAAATTAATTAGTGACCAGAACCTAGATAGGAATACTGTCAGTGACCAACAGTGTCCATCTACAAACACACCAAGTTGTCATAGATTTTAAACAGCTACTAAATGCAAGGATGTTTAATTATTAACTTGTTCTTCCTTTCAGGCTAAAAGAAACTTTCAGGTTAAGAGAAAATGGGACCACATTTTGGCGTGCCAATTACTTTTTAAAAAGAGAGAAAAAACAACAAAGTCCAAAGCTTCAAATATTTTGATAATTTTTAGTGTCACTTATATAATTCCAGATTTATTAAATGACTTTGATTCCTCCTTTCCTTAAATAACAGAAAACAAGACATAGCAATGCTCCATGCAATCTTAGTTATGGCATGTTTTCTTACCTTTTACCTGGACCATTGTTTTAATCAATGTCATTAAGCAGAATTATGTTACAGAGAACAAAGACTTATTTAAATATTATAGCACAGACATTGCTCAAGTTTAATGTTGTAGAAAAATATGGGGTTTTGATGAGCACAAGTTTTAGAAACTCCTTTTTCTGTGTGTGTTAAATTGTATGACTTGATCTGAAACAGTTTTTTCATGTGTGACCCTTTTTACATGAAAAGAATATCTCTGTCTTAAATTTCCAGTGTCGTTTTTTACAGTGGCGATCCCTGACAAAATGCAAGTCTCAAGCTACACTGCAGAACCTATTTTTATAGAAGGAAATATCCTTCTGTATGATCCTCAAATGAAAAGCTGTCATCCATCTTCTGAATAGGCTTTATCCCTCCTTCAATGGCTAGTTTTGAAACTGCTGATGACTAGAAGCAATTCTTTATAATTCCCTAAATAAAGACATCAGTCTATCAGCAAAAAACAGTACATGAGCTGGAAGGGGCAGCTGTCTCCAAGAGGGGGTGAGGAAGAAAGAACTTACGAGCTTAGTTAAAAGCTGCTAAATGTTATTATTGAGTGTATGTCAATTTGATGTGTCCTTACAATTTAAAATGCTGCTTCAAGCAAAAGCACTTTTTTTTTTTTTTACTTTTTCTTTTCTTTTAAATTTATGCTATAGTAACGTAAGTATACAAATTCTTCTGGGCAAAAGAGCCTTACCCTACCATCAAAGGTAATTAAAGTTGTAGAGGAAACTTCAAAGCCAAAACAGAGCTGAATCCTAAAATGATTAGTTCATTTGAGGATGAAAGAAAAAGCATTATTCAGAATGACTTAGAGAAAAGTAAAGGTGAAGCAAAAGAAAACTACAGTGTCTTATCCACTGTATCCTACCTTCGCTTCCCTTGACCTTGCCTCTTTGTTTTACTGTTTGTATGAAGCATAATATATTATAATTAGAATCAGGTAAAAAGAAAAAAAAGTACAGTGTGATAAGGTAATCAAAAGTAAACAGAGTTAGTACTTTATCCTTCACAAACTTGTCTACTGTGTTTCATAGCTCACTGCCCTTCATAACTTCTACCAAGTCTTTAGGAACTTCTCTTTCTCCCAAAGTTTTGGAGCACCATAAAATCTGCATCTTTGTGTGCATCTTTTAAATATATGTCCTGGATGTTGTTTGTAATTCTATACTATACAAAATTGTGCTCTCTCCTAGAAAACATTTTGGAATTATTCTATACAAGGGTTTTTCCTCTGTATATTCTTTTTTCCTCTCAGTTGTTATCTCTCAAAAGGATCCTCTAATTGTTTTGTTATATTTTCTGACATTTTTTCTCATGGCATCCCATGCATACACACACACACACACACACACACACACACACACACACACACACAAAACACACATACATGGCTTTCTGTTTTTCACTTAGGCTCTGATCTATCTGTATTGTGTAAGATAGAATGTATTCTGTTTTATTCTGCTTATCTCCGCTCATGAACATACTTCTATGGCTAAGTTGTATATGTATTCTGGAAAATTTAGGTCCCTTCAGTGGATAATTTTTGGGGTACATGGGGGCTGAATTCAGGGTTTCACACATACTTTGTAATTGCTCTACTGAGCTGCCCCCTAGCCTCTTTTTTATTTTTTATCTTGAGGTATGGTCTCACTAAGATATGCAGACTACCTCTGGATTTGAATTCACAATCCTCCTGCCTTTGTGTCCCAAGTAGCTGGGAATATAGGCATGTACTGCTTCACTTGGCTAGATGCTTTCCTTTTAATATTCTGTGATAATGTATTTGCTTCTGTAACTCATTAATTGGGTATTAAAACTCCTAATTTGATACTTTAAATTCATTAACTTCACTTTGTCCTATAAGCTACTCTTTTGTTCTATTTTCTATAATTTTCTTCACTTCTTTCAAACTTTTTATTTATTTTCAATTTTTGCTGTTGTATTTTTAGCTTTCCTGAAAGCCTCCTTATGTTTAATACTTACCCTTTTTCTCTACTAATTCTTTGATTGCATTGATGTAATAGCTTTTCTTTCTGTGAATTATATGTATATACATATAAATTCTATTTTTTCTAGCTTCTATAGCTGATTTTATTGTATTATTCTGCATATTGTGAGATTAGGGCAATAGAACCTTAATTATAAAGGCTTTATATGATCTAATTGTTGGGGAACATTTGGATGATGACTTTTTTAAGTGTAATATGATTGGTTGAGGGGTGATCTTATGATTCTTTAGGAGTCATTGTTATATATAAGTATCGATAATAGACACTTTCTTCATTTGTTTTCTCCAGAGATAAATATTCAATTTTCTTTCTTTTTGAAATAAATCTGACCACTATGGCTGTATAATGAGAGTAGGGAAATGAACCAAATTAAGAGCATGGATCTCGCCCTTCAATTTACATTGTAGCTATTATTTTAATCTATTTTTTAGGGTGTGATCTAGATGTAAAGTGTCAAACTGAGGAATGTAGATGTGAAATACCTGCATCTATTCCTGGGATGTCATTTTCTAAAGTAATGTTTTTCCTTTAACAAAGTGATTTGACCTCTCTTACCAACTGGGAAGGAAGTATAACTATTTGGAGAAATTGGTAGCCATCCATAAGTGTTTTCAAAACATGATTGCACAGTAGAATTAACTGGATAAATCTGAATTCTTCTATTTGACTATGATCTAAACCATATACACTTAGTCAGAATTTTGGAATATGAAGCCCTGAGATCAGATTTATCATGTTTTTTATTTTACTGGGCCATTCTGACACAGCAGGACGATTGGAAATTAGGTGGGTAATATATGGAAAATAATAATAGACCTTATACAATGAAAATAACCCTTGGGAATACTTCACATATGAGAAAACAAGCAATAAATAATGAGAATTTTCAACCCTCAAACTTTATTCCTTGAAACTGAGATTACTCCAGGAAATATGTACTTCTGCTGAAAGACAACAGGATACAAAAAAACTCATTCCTTCCCTGATGAGGAAATTGGTCATACATGATAGCAGAGAGATTTGAGGCTACATTTATCAGTGAAATCACTGGTCAATACAGCCAGCATAATATGGATTGCAAAAAAAAGAGAGGATTTATTATGAAAGTTACTGACTCTGTGACCAGGAGGTACAAATGAAATTTTTCATAGAATATAAGGAGACCTGAGAATATATATATATATATATATATATATATATATATATATATATATATGTATATGTATACATCTATACGTATATAGGGGCTGGGGTTTAGCTCAGTGGGTAGAGCGCTGCTCTGCAGTCTCTGAGGCCCCGAGTTCAATTCCCAGCACCTCAAAAAATGGGAGAAGGGCCTGGCAATCCACTCCCAAGGCAATCCTGAAGCACTCAGCCATTGAAAACCCTATGAGGGTCGCTATGAGTCGGATACCGACTCGACGGCACCTAACAACAACAATAATACGTATATATGTATATGTATACATGTATATATATACATATGTATATGTATATGTATATATATTATATATATTTATATATATTGAAATATATATAAATATATTTATATATATTTCAATATCCAAATAAAATCAATGGAAAAATACTTCTTATACTGCTTGTCCCTAAATGTCACCTACTACTGTATTTGTCAAATATACAGATTTCTAGGCTAGGGGAAGTAATGTACACTTGTAATCCCCAGTGACATGAGAAGCAATGCCCAGAGAACTGCAGGTGTGAGGCCAGAGACAGCCTGCGTAACTTAGCAAGACACTGTCTTAAGATGAAAAGTAAAAAATGGAATTTGAATGCCACCCAAACCTTCAAGTACCACAAAACAGCTGAAAAATAATGATAAGTTTGGTATATCATTTTCATATATATATATATATATATATATATATATATATTACTGATCTCACTTAACCCTGTTACTCATAAATATTACTGATCTCACTTAACCCTGTTACTCATATTTACTGCTCCCCTTCAGTGCTCCTAATCTTATTCCACAATAGTCTTCCTTCTACTTTAATGTTTTTTCCCATAGATGTTTGTGGGTGTTTTGACTTGCATTTTCATAATTGTTTCTAATTTTTATTTGTTTTCAGTTTTACTTAGTGGTTATGTTGCAATGTGTTCCTGAATTTGTTATACAAGATTTTTAATGTTTTGCAATTTATTTAAATCTTTCCTCAATATATGAACAGTTGTAATAGTACATTGAGTGGATAGTTTAAAAAAACCAAAATTTTGTTTCTAGGATACACAAATATATTTAAAAATAAAATCTGCTGTATCCATTATGTTTTGAAAATCCTCTCTCATGTTTTTGGTGTCAATTAGGTATACCTAAGAATAATTTTATTAATAATCCACTTTCCTTTTCATTTTCAATGTAGTACCATTTG
>VMDO01012829.1:0-60754 GCA_007922755.1 Pedetes capensis
GACAGATCTTATTTAGATTTTTCCAATTGCTGTTAATTTTTTATACTAGAAGAAGCTCCAGGGTGATATGTTGTTATGACTCTTTAGTTTCCTTAAACTAAAATCATGTTTTAGTTTTGTTTGTCTTTCTTGACATTAACCTTTCTGAGAAATGCAAGCTACATATTTGGTAGAATGTCCCTTCATTTGGGTTTGTCTGACATTTGTTCATGATTTGATTCAAGATGTTAGGAATATGGTGTGATTAGTCTGCAATTGTACCACTGTGGCATCCAATCCCATCAGATCTTGGAGGCTAAGCAGAGGCAGGCCTGGTTAGTCCTTGGATGGGAGACCGCCTGGGAACACCAGGTGCTGTTGACTTGGGAGAATGACCCAGCAGCCCACTTCCAAAAAACAATCAGCCATTGAAAACCCTATGAATAGCAGAGAAGCACTGATACAGTGCTGGGCATAGCAGAGTGTCAGGGAGTGTTTCAACTGTTGTACCTGTGGATGCTATGTGTTGAACCCGACTCAACAGCACCTAACAACAACAATAACAACTATAGACATAGGTTGCCAAAAAGTATATACACATATTTTTGGGAGGAAAACTTTCCACTTTGCTGTTTGAAGAATGTGTGGTGCTAGCATTCATTTGATTAGCACCATATTTTGAGTGAATGTCATACTACACATTGCTACAGTAATTCAACTTTGAAAAGTAATACACAGACAACATCACTTAAAATGTGTATACATTATTTTGGAACCTCTCATATCAGGAAATGTGCTAGGCTACTGGTTCTTAAACTTTTGGTCTTAGGAATACTCCACACTTGCAAAAATTATTAAAGTTCCCATAGGGCACAGTGATGCACTACTGTAATCCCAGCAACTTGGAGGCTGAGGCAAGAGGATCACAAGTTGGAGGCCAAAGGGAGCCTGTGCAATTTAGTGAGACCCTGTTGCAAAAATAAAAAATAAAAAAGGGGAAGGGGGAGGAGGAGTAGCTGAGTGGTAGAGTGCTTGCCTAGTATATGTGAGGCACTGGGTTGGATTCCCATCACCATTAAAAAAAAAAAAAAAAAAAAAAAAAAAAAAAAAAAAAAAAAAAAAAAAAAAAAAAAAAAAAAAAAAAAAAAAAAAAAAAAAAAAAAAAAGGCTCCCAAAGAGCCTTTGAGATTCCCAAAGAGCCTTAGTTATACCTGTCAATATTTACTTTATTAGAAATTAAAACTGAGAAATTAAAAACATTGACTTATCAATTTATTTAAAAATAAGAAATCCATCACATTGTAACATAAATGTTGTGTGTTTTACAAAAAGCAATTATGAGCCGGGCGCACTGGTGCACGCCTATAATCCCAGCGGCTCTGGAGGCAGAGGCAGGAGGATTTCAAGTTCCAGACCAGAGGTAGTCTGTGTAACTTAGTGAGACCCTGTCTCAGAAAGTAAAAAACAGTGGGCTGAGGGTGCAGCTCAGTGGTCCAGCACTTGCAGAGCATGCAAGCACGAGGCCCTGGGTTCAATCCCCAGTACAGGAAAAAAAAAAAAAAAAAAAAAAACCCAGCAAAATAAAACACAAAAAACCAATTCTATTTTTCCAAAGGAAGATAGATAATGTTATTTTACATTTTTGCAACCCTCTTTTTTCTATTTATTTATTTATATTGATAATTTTAAATGTACAACTTAATGGGTTTCATTGTGACATTTCCACATATGCATTTCATTGTACATTGCTCACATAATTTCCCCCTTACCCGCTCATGACCCTCCTCCTCTATCCCCCCCACTCCAATGGTCTCCTTTCTACTTGCACGTCTTTTTGTGAGAATATTTATCTATATATGTGCATCCCAATTTTGATATAAGTCCAAACTTTTTTCTATTGTGATCTACCTTTTTACATCTCAGCAGTGTTAGATGAGTGATCTAGTCTGTTTACAGTATTGACAGCTCTTGGTATCATTACTATTATTATTTTTTTTTTATTTTAGCTATTCTAGTAGGTTTTTTTTCTATCTTCCCCTTTTTTCCCACCATACTCATAAAGTTGTGCTGTTTACATTGAGACTGACCTCTCCCCCTTCATCCCTCCTCATTGATCCTCCTTCCCCTCCTGTCTTCTTCAATTTTGCAACCCTCTTTAATGTCTGGCTTAATAGAAAGCAGTTGGACTGTCATATCTGCTTCTGGATTCAATCTGTTGCATTATGTTTTTTAGTTGAAGATAAAAAGAAAAAGTATACATTTGTTATTGGAAAAGGAAAGGAGGTTTTTGTGGCCTTTTCAGAAGATTGTGGATCTTTTTAAATACAGTATGAGAACTCAGTAAGTATAGCTTATTAGAAGTTAGTTGAGGTGTAATGTATGAAACCATATCAATGAACTTCTTGTTCTCCGATACATTAAAAACCACTGGTTTATTGAGCATTTTGACTAGGTCTTTTACCCATGCATAAGTCTTCTCTTTCAGTACTGGGGATTGAACCCAGGGCCTTGTATATGCTTGGAGAGCACTCTACCACCAAGCTGCATGCTGCAGACCAGCATGCAGGATTTTTGTAACATCAGATTTTGGTCATTTGAAAAATCTTGGCTCCTTGAGTTTTATTTATCTTCCAAATAGTGTATACAAATTTTCCAAAATTTGAAATTTTATGTGAATATCAAAATTTAAATAATGTCATTTGCTTCCTTTGAAGGGATAGGTTTCTTTTATTTTAAGGAAATGTCCACTGAATTCCCCAGTGTGAATAGCCATAACTTGTCAGTTGTAGTTTCAAGTAAAAATGGTGTTACATGAAAAAAATGACCAGTTCAACTCACAACTCAAACAACTGCACAAATACTTTTCCTGGACAACAATTGTATTTTGGTTTGCAGCATACGTTCTTTATGCATGCCCTCCATTTCTCTCACAGACTGTTTAAAAAGGTTAGCATTCAAGGGTCAAGATTTAATAAAAATCAATAAATTTTACTGCCTCATCAAAGACTTTTAAAAGTAAAACTGGATTTTTTTTCTTTTTTAAGCACAAGTTGCATAACATTGACGACTACAATGACTGTTAATATGGCCTGTTAATATGGCCGGGTACCACTCTCTTGATTTATGCTAAGGTGCTAGCTGTTTTACACATATTGTAATTTGTGACAGTGTCAACACAGAGAAAAAAGGAAATAAGATCTTAATATTATAAAAGTATTTCTGGCCTGAATGTGGTTGGCACATACTTGTAATCCTAGCACTTGGTAGCCCAAAACAGGAGGATATCGTTCAAGGCCAGCTTAGGCTACATACTGAGATGCTGTCTCAGAAAACAACCATAACAATGACTACAACAACAACAATGACGGAAACAAACAAACAAAAAAACCCAAAAGAAAAGAATTCCTGACCTGCAAGTGTCTCAGGGACCACAAAATCTGGGAATCACACTTTGAGAAGACAATGATATACTAACATCTATTTAATATATATATTCTTCTCTCTAGGAATTCAGAGTCTAGTTGAAGAAGCAGACCAGCTGACAAGCAGATGGAGGGAAGGATCCATGAGAAGATATAAGGTAGTGGTAATATTTGAGTTCTTATTTTGGGTCATGTTCATAGGACTTAGTCCACCTAATTTAATGTAACATAATATAATGGCTACATATGACAATTGATCACTTGAAATGTGACTACATCTAATTGAGATATGCTCTAAATGTAAAATAAATACAGATTTTCAAGGTTTCACATGGAAAAAGGGAGTGTAAATATTTCATCAATGATTGCATATTGACTACATGTTAAAGTGATAACCTCTTGGATATATTGGGTTAAATAAAATATAATTTTAAAATAATTATATGTTAGTTTTTACATTCCATTTTATTTTTTTTGAGATGGTGTCTCACTATGTAGCCCAGGCTGGCTTCAAATTCACAATCCTCCTGCCTTGGCCTCTTTCAAATGCTGGGATTATAGGTGTGTGCCACTACATCCAGCTCCTTTCTATATCTTAAAATGGAGCTACTTGAAAACTTAAAGCTGTATGCATGCTATTTCTCTTGGGCAGTACTATTTAGATACATAGATAAAAATCCTGTTTATAAACAACGCCAATTGTGAGTATAAGTATTATATACTTATAATAAAATATACATGCTGTAACCATGCATTAAAACGTAAGGATAATTTTTCAAGTGCTTGGGAGCATTTGAAGCCAAGAACAAAAAAGAACTTTATTTACATAGTGCAGTAAAAATTATTTAAATCATTGGATAAAGACTGAGGTTGTTAAAGGATACTAGAGGAAGGCACCTAACCCAGTCTTGAGGAGATTGCAGAAGGCTTCCCAGGGAAAGTGATGTGTCAGTGGCAACCAAAAGAAAATGAGAAATTCCTCAGGTGAATTACGACCAAGTGGGGAGAAAAGAAGAGGATACTCTGGGGAGAAGGAACAAAATTTTCAAAGACAGCCTTTGCTCATAGCCTACTTGGAGAACTCAGAATTTATAGGGCTTGTTGTAATATTGTTACATCACCACCTGCAGCTATTTACATAAAGTTCTATTTCCCCTGAGGCACTCATATATAAAAGAGATTTATTTTACTTTCCTGCATTTCTCAAAAGAATCATGAATTTAAAACTAGATATTTTAAAATCTGGAAAACATCTCAGGCTTATAGTAAGAAATACTTTGCAATTATTATTTAGTTTTATAGACATGCATGGAGTTTTGCTTATTCACATTTTGCCAGAAATTTAACCTTTCCCTTGTAGGATAGTAAAAAGTTGATTCCATGATGCATAGAGCTGTACAAGGCTCTTAGCAAGTTGCTGTTGTTAGGTGCTATCACGTCGGTATCTGACTCATAGCCACCCTACCTACAACAGGGAAACACTATTGTCAGTGCTTCTCTGCTGTTCATAGGGTTTTCAATGGCTGATTGGTTTTTCGGAGTGGGTTGCCCGGTCCTTCTCCCAAGCCTACAGCATCTGGTGTTCCCAGGTGGTCTTCCATCCAAGTACTAACCAGGCCTGACCCTGCTTAGCTTCTGAGATCTGATGGGATTGGATGCCACCGGGCTACAGTTGCAGGTCTTAGCAAGAGGAAAAGTAAAAGAAAAAAGGTTGCAAAGGCATAAAAATGGTATTGTGGTTAATTCTGCAATGACACCACATCAATATTATGGTTAATGCCAAACTGAACAGAGAGATCTCAGTGTTGAGGGTCTTGATGATAGTAATATTCGCTTCCAGTCCAGGTACTACCCTTGTCAACTGAGAGAACAGTCCTTAGTGAATGATGGAGCTAGGATTTACAATGGAGGTTGGACCGAAAACTTGACTACTCCTTTCCTCCTCAGAATAAAACAAACAAACAAACAAACAAACAAACAAAAAACCCTGAACATGAAAACATATCTTTGGCTGGAGGTGTAGCTCAGTGGCAGAGTGCATGTTTAACATGGTTCAGGCCCTGGGTTTGATTCCCAGCACCAAACAACTACACTCTCAAAGGGCCTTAAATTCCCAATCTTTGAAAAACCAGAAACTAGAAAATCTTTAGTGTGAAGATAGAATGTCCAAACCCTCAAACCAATCCGTGAACTCCCCAGTGTACCTTTGTGACCATCTCTCTTAGGACCCGCTGAACTTGGTCCTACTTCTCTGAGCTTATTTGTTTATGGTTACCTCACTTCTACTAGGATGTAAGTGCCATGAGAACGGGGGCCTCAGCAGCCTTGTTGGTGGCTGTATCCATTGTTGTTTGGTATTTTTGTGGGGTTTTTTTTGCCTTTTGTTTTAGTTTGTTTTTGTTTTTTTGAGACTAGCTCTCACTATATAGTCCAGGCTGAACTTGAACTTGGTAATCAGCCTCGAACATGCTGAGATTACAGGCCTGTGCAACCATGCCCGGCAGGTAGCTGTATCCTTAATGCCAAGGACATGATGAACACACGGTGGGTGCTCAAAAACATTGTACTTGGTATTTAGCTTATCCTGCAATGCACTTCTTGACTAGAAATCTATGCAGCAATTATTCTACTTGGCATCATTGAGAATGACATGTGTCCACTTAAAATCAGATGCCTCTCTGTTCCCTAAGATGCTAGGTGAGGGCAAGACTCACTAATTGGTCTCAACTAGTTAGTCCTCTTCCAATTCTGGAGAACGAGGATCTGGGAACTGAGGCCTGTCTTCCGGCTCTTCCTCAACTCCTTATGACAACATCTGTGGGTTCACTGCATCCTCAGTGTTGGGCACATCGCACACACTATTTCTAGTCCTACAACCACCCTACAAGGTGGGGTTATTAATGTTATCATCATCTCCACTTTCCAAATGAGGAAACTGAGGCTCGGAGAGATCATGTCACTTGCTTGAGTCTTTTCTGTTAGTACTGATGAACTTAGCTGCAATTTGAATTCAAAAATTTATCCCAAAGTCTGGCCGTGCTCTGCCACCCACATGTAAGTGGTTTCAGACTGTGCAATGTGGGCAGCTTGAGGAGAGAATAAGTGTCTTTGGGGCAACTGGGAAAAAGTGAAAGTGGAGAGGAAGTAGCACCAGTGACCCTCACACTTTCTGGGCACAGAGCAAGGGCCAGCACTGCCTAAGCAGGTTATTCGTGCACCTCAATTACTCAGCGCTTGATTTGTATGGGGAGAACACTGAAGCTGGCAGAAATTCCATCTGATTATACACCTTCCTACTTTGCTCTTCTCACTTAATCTATGTTTGTTTGTTTATTAGGTGCCATTGAGTTGAGTCTGACTCATAGTGACCCTATGTACAGCAGAATGACACACTACCTAACACTGTGCATGCACATGATCTTTTTATGTTTGAGCCCATTGTTGCAGTCACTATGCTTCTTCTCATTTTGAGTCATGCCACATTAGCCAAAGAAGATCCCAGGGGCTCTACTGTCATTAACGTTGACTTTACTTTGAGGAGGCAACTCTTCCTCTGTCTTTTCTTGAATGCCTTCCAACCTGGGGAGCTCATTTTCCAGCACTATGTTTGACAGTGCTTCTTTGCTATTCATAGGGTTTTCAACAGCTAATTGTTTTGAGAGTGGGCAGCCAAGTCCTTCTCCCTAGACTGTCTTACTGTGGAAGCTCAGCTGAAACCTGTCTACCATAGGAGTCCCTGATGGTATCTAAAAGACCAGTGGCATAGCTTTCAGCATCACAGCAACATGCAAGCCCCCATAGCATGACAAGCTGACAGACAGACACATGGGGGAATGATGTATGGGTAACATTTATATAGTGCCTCTCTGCTGTGTGCCACACTTAGTTCTACAAGCTTGATGCACATTAACCCATTTAATGAAAGAAGTGCTGTCATTACCTTCATTTTATAGAAGACTCTATTGAGGTGCCTGCAGCCATACTACTGTGGTGTCTGACCCTGGCAGTTCTCGGAAGCTAAGCAAGGTGGGACCTGGTTAGTTACTTGGGTGGGAGACTTTCTGGGAACACCAGGTGCTGGGAGGTGCTAGGGTTGGGAGAAGGGCCCAGCAACCTACTCCCCCAAAACAATCAGCCATTGAAAATCCTATGAATAGCAAAGAAGCACTAATAATAGTGTTTTGCCTATTGTACATAGGGTCTCTATGAGCTGGACACCAACTTGATGGCACCTACAACAACAACAACAGCAACAACAACAACAACATATTGAGGTACTGAGAAGTTAAGTGAATTGCTCAAGATCACACAGCTAGTAACAGGTGGACTGGGCTGGGATTTAGCTCAGTTGGTAGAGCACTGTGCTCCCGTCTCTGAGGTCCCGAGTTCAATTCCCAGCACCGCAAAAATGGGAGAAGGACCTGGTAATCCACTCCCAAGACAACCCCGAAACAGCCATTGAAAACCCTATTAGGGTCGCTATGAGCCGGATACCGACTTGACGGCACCTAACAACAGTAAGAGGTGGAGCCAGGCTTTCGATTTGGGCAGTCTGACTTCAGAGTCCGTTTTCTTAATCTCTATTCATACCTGTTTTTCTGACATATATATATATATGAGGAAGGGTATATGTATATATATACATATATACATACATATATATATATACACACATATATATATAATATAGATTACATATAAACCATCTGTCTTTTATGTAACGTGAGTTATGTATCTTCTGAATGTAATGTTAAATATCTGCCATATCAGTAGCTAGAGAGATTGCTTACCTTTTCAACATTGGTATCCTATTATAGTGATGCTGTGTAATTTATCTGGTCTCCTATTGATGCACATTTAGATTATTCCCAGATCTTTTGCTATAATAATATGAATATAATTAATATATACCCACATAATATATGTTGTGGTTGTTTGGTGCTGTCCAGTTGGATGTGCTTCATAGTGATCTTATGTACAACAGAATGAAGTACTACCTGACACTGTGCCATGCCTGGAACTATGTCAGTGCTTCTCTGCTATTCCTCAGGTTTTCAGTGGCTGATTGTTTCAGGACTGTTTCAGGAGTGAGCTTTCAGGTCCTTCTCCCATTTTTCTGGTGCTGGAGATTGAACACAGGGCCTCGGAATACGCAGAGCAAGCACTCTACCAACTGAGCTAAACCCCACCCCACATTATATATACTTATAATAAAATATAGATGCTGTAATAAATATCCAATACCTGTTCATTACCTGTGTGTGCAGTTCTATCTATGGGATAAATTCCCAGAGGTGGAGTGAGTGAGTCAAGGCCATATGCATTTGTAATTTTGATAGGTAGTGCCAAGTTGCCTTCCAAGGCAGTGATACCCTCTACCACCCCCACCAGCTATGAACCAAAGTGTTTATTCCAGCATGGCTATGCTTATACAGCATGCTGTCATAAGGCTCACATCCCGACACACCACACCATCCCAGCTCCACAGAAAAATTAGTAAGGAAGCTGGGTGAGTACAAGCAAACTAAGTTGCATAAGAAAATGTCAGAAACTTGATTGGAGGTAAATGTCTGGCCAGGAGTCTGACAAACCAAAGGTACAACAGAAAGTACTGGATAATTATACTTAGGGGAAAGTTGTAAGATGTTTACTCCAGCAATTGAATTTCCATTCTAGGAGCCTGGGTTTCTACACTGTCCCTTTCCTCTGTGAAGAGAGGATGGTAGTTGAATTCCAGGAAATGCCTCTGGATTCTGAACACAGACAGGTGACGGTGGGGAAGAACTGCTGGTCTGGACAGCTGAGGGCCTCTTCTGGTTCTGCTTCTGGTGACCTAGTTGAGTACAGATTTCTGGAAGCTGATCACAAAGGAAGAGGCAGGACCCAGCCTCTCCCATGGAAGGTGGCTTCTGCAGGGCTCAAGAGAGGGTATCAGGTGTTCAGGGTCTTCCTAGGAAATACTCTGAGCTGGGTGGTATCGTATTGTTTTAGAGATAAGATTGTCCAGATTTTTCATAAGGAACATTTATTACTTTTCTAACCAAGATAAAAAAGTAATAGCCATTAAAACCAAACAATTATTTCAAAACAGACCAGCAGCCTTCTGTGTGTGTGAGATTCAAAAGCCCCAGGACCTACCTGCCTACCCTGAAGCTTTTCTCCAGCCTTGTAACTCCTGTGAATACTGTACCTGCAGATCCTCTCTAGGACAATCACACCTGGCCTTTTACTATTCTTCCTAAGTCTGACTTGAGCAATTAGCTCCTTGCTGGAATATGCAGCCCAGTGGGGTTTACTGTTAGGATCTAGGGACATTATATTCTCCAACAGAAAGGGGCACAGGGAGGAAGGGTAGAGGTGGCTGCATGGACAGCATGAAAAGCAAAGTGACATGCACCAAGTGCATACGTTGCTGAGTTCTTAAGATTATCTGCAGCTGGCCTTTAAGTCTGATTAAGAATGAATTGATGACCCTCCCCCACACCTCCTGTCATTGCTGGTAGAGTAAAAATTAATACAACTTGCAAGGTGGTTTGGTAACACCGATGAAGATTCCAACAATGTAATTCTATTCTTGGAGATTTACCCCCAAAATGTCACTTGGTATGGAAAAAGTTGTTGACTGAAATAATTGTAGTATTATTAATAAATCTGAAAAATAGAACCATAACTTAAATATCCAATAATATGAGCAGTGGCTTATGCCTGTAACCCCAGTGATTTGGGAGGTGGAGGCAAGAGGATTGTAAGTTTGAGGCCAGAGGCAGCCTGTGTAACTTAGTGAGACTAGGATTCAAGATAAAAAATACAAAATAGGCTGGGGGATATAGCCCAGCAGCAGAGCATTTGCAAAGTATATGCATGGCCCTGGGTTCAACCCTCAAGTACCGCCAAAAAACCAAACAAAATATATATCCAAAACTAGAAAATATTTATATAAATTAGGGTATATGAACACAATGTAATATTGTACAATCATTAAAAATTTAAGTTATAACTAAGTAGAAAGCAATGTACATAACATTTATTTTATGGTTAAAATTCTGCAAAATATATGCATAGAAAGATACTAAAATGTTAAATGTTGGCTTTTGAGTGGTTGGGATTGAGAAATTTAGTATTTTTTTCCTTCTAATTTTCTGTAATGAGTATGAATTTTTAAAATTTAAGAACATACATTCTCATCTAAAACATTAGTAGGTTAATGATTTAGCTTACTTGTGTGTATAAAATGTATATTATTAATGTAACTGTGGGAAGAGTGGGCTAATTTTTGGAACCACTTTTGAATTACTGAAAGATTAGTGTAGATTTTAATTTATAGTCACTGAAGTCAGTACCAGCAGTCAATAAATGTTTTAGGAGGGCTTTTTGGAATCATTTAAGTAATTGAAGATTCATTTTAATTAGCACAATTTTTATATAAGCAGTAACGCAGAGATAAGCGTGCACACAGAGATACACTCTAGGAGGGACCAAAGATTCTAGCCCAGTGTGCACTTAGGGCTCTGTGGGGAGTGGGGTGGCACTCTGGGAGTCTCCCAGTGGTTCTCTCCCAGTGGTTTTGGATATATATTTTGTTTGGTTTTTTGGCGGTACTTGAGGGTTGAACCCAGGGCCATGCATATACTTTGCAAATGCTCTGCTGCTGGGCTATATCCCCCAGCCTATTTTGTATTTTTTATCTTGAATCCTAGTCTCACTAAGTTACACAGGCTGCCTCTGGCCTCAAACTTACAATCCTCTTGGAGGGGAGGAGAAGCCCTGTGCCTGCCTAACTTTCCAGTGGTTTTGTTTTAGGTTGATTGTGTGGAGGTCATCATCTTCTGTAACTTCTTCTAGCTGAAAAGGGGCATCATTTATGGATGAGGGGGCTGATAGGGTGTGGATGAAGGCAGGACTTCTTAGTATGGGGGAAGATCATGTCCTCTGTGGAGTGGTCAGTGTCCTGCCATGAAGAGGTCAGTCTGATTGGTGAAAGCACACATGCGTTCTTGTAAAATTTTGAAAATAGTGAAACAGATAAGACCCAAAGGCTAACACTAATAAAAGCATGACTAAGGGTCCAATTAGGGGTAGAATCAGGACATCCAGGGCAGTTGTGCAATCCAGGAACTCCAAGAATCTAAGCTGATAGTGAATGTCTGTGGCCTTTTCTGAGAGTTTTTTTTTTGCTCCATCTTGGTCTATTTCTGACTTGTTTGCATAGACACAGAATTTTTCTGCTAAGAATGTGCAGAGGCCTCCTTTTTCAGTGGTCAAGAGGTCTAATCCCCAGCGATTTTGGAGAACTCCCCCTCACCAATGAATCTATTTGACCTTGTAGGACATTGAGTTGTTGGGCAATAGATTATAAGCTGTCTGCCAGTTGTTGGGACAGGTATCTGTAAAATATTATGAATGTTGTAAATCCACTGATTCCTGTCCCCATACCAGCAGCAATTCCTAGGCCTATTAACAAAGGAGCAGAAACAAAGCGCTTGGGCCTTATAGAAGCTGATAAGGGTACAGAAAATGACTGGTTATTAGGAGCTATTTGGATGTCTGGAGTAAGGTAAATTAAAGTTCAAGTCCCTGCCCAATTAGTAGGAAGACAAAGATATGTGTTTCTCCCACAAAAGAAAAAGATGGCTTGATTATATAAGCAGAAATTGTTATTGATAGAAAAGAGAAGACTTAGTTTATTTTTAGTTTCCCATACTGACACAGTTCCACTTAAGGCAGCTCCAGTTAGAGGTTGAAAGGGTCCGTGAGGGTTTATTTGTGTGTGGGATGAAGTGGTGTTTTCTATAAGTATAAACTTATCATTTAATCTACCCAAAATGTGGAATTGGGTGGTGTAAAGTTTAAGAGGATTTTATAGCAGGAGACTGATGTATCTTGGTTACAGTTTTGCCAAGGAAAAATTTTATAGCAAGTTTGTAGTCTGCCATGGCAAAACTGAGAAGTGGGGGCAGTTGAGAAGGCTCCACTAGTGTTGGGGGGGTCCTGAAAAGTGGACCTATCTCCTAAAGACAGGTATTCCTGTGTAGGGAAGGTAATAATTAGCATGATCGATGGATGGAGTGGTGTGCAATGTGTAGTTGCAGAGATGTGGAGCTAAGTGTCCTATTGGGGTGCCTCCAGACTGATTACCAGAGATACAAAGAGGTGCCTGATGTGATAAGAAGGTTTTGAAAGTGATGGGTCTCCTAATTGGAATCTTGCGGGAAGTGTGGGGATTTATTTGTTGTAAGAACAGTTAAAGGAGTTGGACTGCTCTTCCAGTAAAAGTCGTTCATATTGTGTCAGTAATCTTGAAGTCATAGAGGCTGTTTATCTGTAACAACTGGAAGGCAGCTCCTCCCCAAACTTTGGGATGTTAAGATATGTTGGAGATGGCCTGAACAAATGTAGAAACAGGGGTAGCAGAATAGTCCTCAGGTGAAAGTGATAGGCAGAGCCAACAACTCTGGGTGAGGGCAGGATTTGTAGAATTGAGAACTTGATGAGTAGCCTCAAGAGTATAGAGAAGTATTGTAAGTTGGAATCCTTAGGGAGATTGGAGATTTGGAAACAGTGACAGGAAATGGGTAGTATGGTGAAAATTATTAGTGGATACAGGCCAAAGTGGTTAAACCCAAAACAGAGGAGTAGTGCCAGGAGTAGACATCTTTCAGGAATTTTTCAGTCCCTGGGGGCTACTGTTAAGAGTCCAACAGCAGACAGGATAGTGAGGATTCTGAGCAGGCCCTTGAGATAGGGGGCAGGCAGAAGGGCATGTCCAGGGATGTAGAAAGAGGAAGAGGATGGAACTTAGACCATTAAGGGAAGAGGAGGCAGCAGAGGGAGAGAAATATAGAGACAGTGGTTCCTAGGGGGCATGAAATATTGAAGGATTCCCTGAAAGAAACAGTCATCAACCCAGGTTAAAATAGAGTCTACCAGATCAGGGAGGGAAGGTAACCATGGGAGATCTTCCTGGAGGGTTCAGGCAAAAAGAAGGGAGAGGCACAATTGCCAAACGGCATTAGGTCATATCTTCCTCCTCCTCTGGGATGTGGGTGAGTATGAGTTTTGTTGGTCTTGTCAGGAGGGAGGAGTATCAAGGAAGTTGGTTAAGTTGTTTGGGTACCTCAGGAGAAAGTGGAGAGGAGGCCTTTTTTTATCTTAGAGAGGTGGTACCATGGGTTTTCCCCATGAGTTTAACTGCAGTAGGGGTTGTTAAGATCACTGTGAGTGGGCCTTCCCATTTGGATTGCAAAGGTGTGGGATGTAGGATTTTAAGGTATACTTGGTCACCCAGGGAGACAGGTGACTGATGGATATCTAAGAGTAATGGTGTAGTTAGGTGATGATTGGCCAAAGAACATAGGAAATGGCAGGTGTGATTTAAGGTTGGGATATAGTCTGTGAGGAGGTGGGAGGATGTGGGTAGGTTCTGAAGGATGAAAGGATGCCCATATATTAGTTCAAGTGGGCTGAGATTTAGAGGCTTGCGAGGAGCTGCCCGGAGGCGCATTAGGGTTAAAGGGAGGAGTGTGGTCCATGGAGTTTGTAGTTCTAGAGAGAGTTTTGATAGGTGAGATCTGATGAGAGCATTTGCTCATTCTACTTTTCCTGATGATTGAAGTGATAAGGAATGTGGAACCTCCATTTAATATTTAAAGCCTCTGCCACTTGTTGGGTAATTTGTGAGATGAATGCAGGCTCATTGTCAGATTGAAGGGATCTGGGCAGGCCAAAGCGGGGAATTATATCCATGAGGAGAGCTTGGGATACTGTGGCTGCTCCCTCCGTGGTGCTGGGAAAAGCCTCTGTCCAGCCTGAGAAGGTGTCTATGAGTGTTAGGAGGTTGTCAGTTTTTTAAATCGGGGGCATGTGGGTGAAGTCTATTTGCCAGTCTTGTCCAGAGAGCTGTCCCTTAGCTTGATGAGTGGGGGAAAATGATGGCCTGAGACCCCCTTGGGGAGAAATTGCATAGCAAATCCAGCAGGAATGGGTTACCTGTTGTATTTGACTTGTGAGAGATAGGTGATATAGGGATGAGCTGATTAGGCGGGGGAGAGGTTGTGCTCCTATGTGTAAGGAGTTATGTATATTGGTGAGAACTGATGTAACTTTTGAGTCAGGAATGATATAGCGTCCATTTAGTGCTAGCCATGACCCTGATTGGATTGCTCCCTTTTTTTTTATTGGAAATTTTTAATGTATACCATAATGTAATTCATTCTGACATGCTTTTCAATGTGACATTTCTATATATGCATTTTGTTGTACATTACATAGATAAGTTCCCCCTTATCGTCTTGTGCCCTTCCTCCCCCCATCCCAGCCCCCCCACCAAAGACTTCTCTTCCATTTGCTTGTCTTTTTATGGTAATATTTTTCTATATATTGGGTTCCAATTATGTTTAACATCAAAACTTTTTCTGTAGTGAACTTTCTTTTCACATTGTCAGTAATATTAAATGAATTCTCTAGCCCATCTATATTAATACCATTCTTTGGTATTATTGGTGTTGTTATAATTATTTCCAGGACTATTAAAGTTGGGCTGTTCACCCTGAAATCACCCCCTCCCCCATTCCTCATTCCTTCTTGTTACTCCACTTCCCCCTCTCCTCTCCCATGCTTTCTTCCTTTTGCTAAATCTCTCCCTCCTTCTTTTGCATTCCCCAAATTGTCCCTTCTCCACTAGATCAACTTTAGCTTTATTTTTTTACTTTTTTTAAAATTATGTTCCGACCTCTGCATAGGATGTTTTCCTATGTATAATCTTGATTCAGCTCTTTCTGAGCTTGTGTTCATTCACTTAAAATAATTTTCTCCAATTCCATCCATTTTTTCTGCATTATTTCATTTTTTTGATTGCTGAGTAGTATTCCATTGTGTATATGTACCATAGCTTTTTTTATCCATTCTTCTGTTGATGGGCACTTTGATTGATTCCATATCCTTACTATTGTGAAAAGTGCTGCACTGAACATGGAGATGCAGGTGTCTCTGTGGTATGATGACATATCTCCCTTTGGGTAAATTCCCAATAGTGTGATAGCTGGGTCATATGGTAGAACTATTTTTAGTTTTTTAAGATACATCCATATTGATTTCCAAAGTGGTTGGACTAATTTCCAGCTCCACCAGCAGAGTAAGAGTGTTCCCTTTTCTCCGCAACCCCTCCAGCATTTGTTTTTATTTGTTTTATTGATCTTGGCCATTCTTACTGGAGTAAGGTGGAATCTCAGAGTTGTTTTAATTTGCATTTCCCTAATAGCTAGGGATATTGAGCATTTTTTCATGTGTTTCATGGCTTCACAGGCCTCTTCATTTGAGATCTGTCTGTTCAGTTCCTTTGCCAATTTGTGTATTGGGTTATTTCTTTCCTTGGGTATTTTTTTTTCTCAAGTTCTTTATAAATTCTGGTAATTAGACCTTTGTCTGATGTATAGGATGCAATTTTTCCCTATTCAATGGGGATTTCCTTGACTCTGATAATTGTTTCCTTTGCTGTACAGACGCTTTTTAATTTCATGTAATCCCATTCAGCTATTCTTGTTGCAATTTCTTGAGCAATTGGTGTCCTATTAAGGAAATACTTTCCTATGCCTATATGTTGGAGTGTATTACCTATCCTATCTTCTATTAGTTTTAATGTTTCTGGTTTTATGTTGAGGTCTTTTATCCATTTTGAGTTAACTCTTGTGCATATTGAGAGATGTGGGTCGGTTTTCATTTTGCTGCAAGCAGATGTTCATGTTTCCCAGCACCATTTATTGAAGAGGCTATCTTTTTTCCAATTTACTTGCTTTGCTCCTTTGTCGAAAATTAGGTAGCTATAGGTGTGTTGAGGTATTTCTGGGTCTTATTCTGTTCCAGATGTCTTCAGGCCTATTTTTGTGCCAGTACCAAGCTGTTTTTGCCACCACTGCCCTAAAATATAGCTTAACGTCAGGGATTGTGATTCCACCTGCACTAGTTTTGTATCTTAAGAGTGTTTTGGCTATACATGGTCTTTTGTGATTTCATATGAATTTTTGGATCATGTTTTCTACGTCTGTAAAGTCAGTCAATGGAATTTTAATGGGGATTTCATTAAACCTATAAATTGCTTCTGGTAAGATAGCCATTTTTACTATATTGATTATCCCTATCCAGGAGCAGGGAAGGTCCTTCCATTTTTTAGTATCCTCTGCTATTTCTTTCTTTTAATGTTTTGAAATTTTCCTTGTAAAAATCTGAAGAGTCATTGGTTAGATTGATACCAAGGTACTTAATTTTCTGGTGGGCTATCATGAAAGGTATTGTTTCTGTAATTTCTTTCTCTTCCTGGTTACAGTTGGTGTAAAGAAAAGCTATTGATTTTTGTGTCTTGATTTTATATCCTGCCACGTGCTGAAGGGGTTGATTAGATCTAAAAGTTTTCTGGATGAGGTTTTGGGGTCTTTTATGTACAGAATCATGTCGTCTGCAAATAAAGATAGTTTGACCTCTTCATTGCTAATCTGTATCCCTTTGATTTCTTCCTGTTGTCTGATTGCCCTGGCGAGGACTTAAATTACTACATTAAATACAATAGGAGACAGTGGACATCCTTGCATTGCTCCAGATCTAAGAGGAAATGGTTTCAGTTTTTCTCGATTTAGTATAATGTTGGCTGTAGGTCTGTCATAGATGACTTTTATAATATTAAGGTATTTCACTGTTATATCTATCTTCTCCAGGATTTTTATCATGAGAAGGTGTTGCACTTTGTTGAAGGCCTTTTCAGCATCAATTGAGATGATCATGTGGTTTTTGTCAGTTTCTTGATATGTTGGATTACATTAATTGATTTCTGTATGTTGAACCAGCCTTGCATCTGTGGAATAAATCCCACTTTGTTATGGTGAATAATCTTTTTAATATGTTGCTGGATTTGATTTGCCAGGATTTTGTTAAGGATTTTCACATCTATATTCATAAGGGAGATGGGTCTATAATTCTCTATCTTAGATGAATCTTTTCCTGGTTTAGATATCAGGGTGATGGTAGCTTTGTAGAATAAATATGGGAGTATTCCATCCTTTTTGACTTTTTTGAATAATTTGAGGAAGGCAGGTATTATATCTTCTTTGAAAGTTTGGCAAAATTCTGCTGTGAACCCATCAGGACTTGGGCTCTTCTTTGTTGGGAGACTTTTTATTACCTTTTCTATCTCAGTATATAACCTTTTGATTTCTTCTTGAATGATATATTTTATGTCATGCCACAACTCGTCTGGTCTCTTATCACTTGTATCTAATGCATTAAACCTATTCTTGAGGTGGTCTCAGAACTCAGGTGGGATATGCTCATGGTCATATCTTGGCTCTCGAAAACTTGTTCTAATTTTCTTCGGCTTCAGTTTGAACTTGCATATGAGAAGTTGATGGTCTGATCCACAATCAGCACCTGGTCTTGTTTTGACATTTAATATAGAGCTTTTCCATTGTCTCTTTCCACATATATAGTCAATTTGATTCTTGTATCTTCCATCTTTGTGATGTCCATGTGTATAACTGCCATTTATGTTGTTGAAAAAATGTATTTGCAATGGAAAGGTCATTCATTGGTCTGATAAAATTCTATCATGTGATCTCCCGCATCATTTCTGTCACCAAGGCCATATTTTCCAACTATGGAACCTTCTTCTTTGTTTCCAACCTTTGCATTCCAGTCATCAGTAATTATCAGTACATCCTGATTGGATGTTTGATCTATTTCAGATTGCAGAAGCTGGTAGAAATCTTCCCTTTCTTCATTTCTGGCCTTAGTGGTAGGTGCATAAATTTGAATAATAGTCATATTAACTGGCCTTCCTTATAGATGTATGGGTATTATTCTATCACTGCCAACATTGTATTTCATGACAGATCTTGAAATGTCTTTTATGATGGTGAATGAAACCCCATATCTCTTTAGTTTGTCATTCCCAGTATAGTAGACCATATGACTATCTGACTCAATGTGGCCCATGCCAGTCCATTTTAGCTCACTGATGCCTAGGATATCAATGTTTACGTGCTCCATTTCTCTTTTAATGATTTCTAATTTTCCTAGATTCACATTATGTACATTCCATGTTCCAATTATTAATGGATGTTTACAGTTGTTTTTCCTCATTTTGAGTCATGCCACATCAGCAGATGGAGGTCCCTGAGGCTCTACTCCATTTCTGTCATCAAGGTAGACTCTACTTTGCGGAGGCAACTCTTCCCCAGTAGTATTTTGAGTGCATTCCAACCTGGGGGGCTCATTTTCTGGCACTATTTCTGACAGTGTTTCTTTGCTATTAATAGGGTTTTCAATGGGTAGTTGTTTCGGGAGCGGTTTGCTGGTGCCTCCTCCCTAGTCTGTCTTAGTCTGGAAGCTCAGCTGAAACCTGTCCACCATGGGGGACCCTGTGGGTATCTGAGATACCAATGGCATAGCTTTCAGCTTCATCGCAACACACATGCCCCCACAGTGTGGCAAACTGATGCTGGACATTGCCCTTGAATGTCGAGCAGCTAAAGTAAAAGGAAGACATAATGAAGTTAAGGATCTAAACAGAAGATTTCAAAAGGCAGCTCGAGAAGAAAAAAAAATATATATGTATATATTATAATGACATGTGCAAAGAGCTGGAGGCAGAAAACCAAAAGGGAAGAACACGCTCTGTGTTTCTCAAGCTTAAGGAAGTGAAGAAAAAATTCAAGCCTCGAGTGGCAGTAGTGAAAGATTTCTACAGGGAAAATGTTAAATGATGCAGGAAACATCAAAAGAAGATGGGAAGAATACACAGAGTCATTATACAAGAAAGAATTGGTAGATGACCAACCATTCCAAGAGGTTGCATATGAAGGGGAACCAATGGTGTTGAAGGACGAAGTGGAAGCTGCCTTGAAAGAACTGGTGAAACACAAGGCTCCAGGAATTGATGGGATACCAGTAGAGATGTTTCAACAAACAGATGCAGTACTGGAGGTGTTAACATGATTATACCAATAGATTTGGAAAATAGCCACTTGGCCAACTGACTGGAAGAGATCCACATTTGTGCCTATTCCCAAAAAGGGGATCCAACTGAGTGTGGAAACTATTGAACAATATCATTAATATCACACACAAGCAAAATTTTTACTAAAGATCATTAATAGCGACTGCAGCAGTATATAGACAGGGAATTACTGGAAAATCAAGCTGGATTCAGAAGAGGGCGGGAACCAGGGACATCATTGCTGATGTCAGGTGGATGTTAGCTGAAAGCAGAGAATATCAAAAAGATGTCTATCTATGTTTTATTACTATGCAAAGGCATTTGACTGTGTGGATCATAATAAATTATGGATAACACTTCGGAAAATGGGAATACCAGAGCACTTAATTGTGCTCATGAGAAATCTGCATGTGAACTAGGAGGCAGTTGCTCAAATAGAACAAGGAAACACTGCCTGGTTTAAAGTTGAGAAAGGTGTGCATCAGGGCTGTATACTTTCACCCTTCAATTTATATGGTGAGAAAATAATCCAAGAAGCTGGACTTTATGAGGAAGAATGTGGCATCAAGATTGGAGGAAGACTCATTAACAACCTGCATTATGCAGATGACACAACTCTGCTTGCTGAAAGTGAAAAGGATTTAAAATATTTACTGATGAAGATCAAAGATCATAGCCTTCAATATGGGTTGCGACTCAACATCAACAAAACAAAACTCCTTATGACTGGATTGGTACACAACTTCACAATAATTGTAGAAAAGATTGACGTTGTCCTAGACTTTGCTTTGTTGGCTGTATAATCAACACCTATGGACGCAGCAGTCAAGAAATCAAAAGACTCATTGCTCTAGGAAAAGCTGTGGCAAAAGATCTCTTTAGAGTATTGAAAAGCAAAGATGTCACATTGAAGACAAAGGTGTGTCTGACTCATGCCATGGTATTTTCAGTCACATCATATGGCTGTGAAAGCTGGACATTGAACAAGGGAGACAGAAAAAGAATTGATGCTTTTGAATTGTGGTGCTGGAGACGTCTATTGAATATGCCATGGACTGCCAGAAGAACCAATAAATCTGTCCTAGAAGAAGTGCAACCAGAGTGCTCCTTGGAAGCAAGAATGGCCAGACTGCATCTTACATATTTCGGACATGTAGCAGGAGAGAACAATCCCTGGAGAAGGACATCATGTTTGGGAGAGTGGCAGGTCAACGCAAAAGAGGAAAACCCTCCACCAGATGGATTGACACAGTGTCTGCAACAATGGGCTTAAACATAAATAAGATTGTGCACCTGGTACAGAATTGGGAAGTGTTTCAATCGGTCTCCCTAGTCTGTCTTAGTCTGAAAGTTCAGTCTAAGGGTCATTATGAGTCGGACTTGAGTCGACGGCATCTAACATCAACAACAACAATAATTTCAGTATATATAGTGGGCTTTTTTAGGTCACTTATGTCTTCTGGGGTTAGCTTTGGTAAGTCATATGTGTTAATACATTTATCCATTTTTTCTATATTTTCTTTTTTTTTTTTTGGGGGGGGAATACAATCTCTCATAGTAATCCCTGATGATTTTCTGTATTTTATTATTGTAGTTGGTGGTTATGGACCTGTTTCCTTTTGCAATTCTTACTACATTAGTTTTTTCCTTTTTCTTTTTGATGAGATTGGCCAGAGGAGTGGCTATTTTATTAATGTTTTCAAAGAGCCAGCTCTTAGTCTCATTAATTTTTTGAATTATCTTTTTAGATTCTAATTGAGATATTTCTCCCATTATTTTGTAATTTCTTTTTTGGTGCTCCTTTTAGGATTGATTTGTTGTTGAATTTCTAGTGTCTTAAGGTGCATCATTAGGTCATTTATTTGGCTCTTCTCCACCTTATTGATAAAGGCACTTAATGCTATAAACTTCCCTCTTAAAACTGCCTTTGCTGTATCCCATATGTTTTGGTAGGATGTGTTTTCATCACCATTTGATTACAGGAATTTTTTAAATTCCATTTTTATTTCATCAACAACCCATTGGTCATTCAGCAATGTATTATTTAGTCTCCATGAGTTTGTAAAATTTCTGGAATTATTCTTGCTTTTGAGCTCCAATTTTATTCCTTTGTGATCTAATAAGGAACAGGGGATAATTTCTACTTTTTGGTATTTGTCGGGAGAATTCTTATGGACTAGCATATGATCTATCTTAGAAAATGTTCCATGTCAAACCGAGAATAATGTGTATTCCCCATCGTGTGGATGAAATATTCTATATATATATATCTGTGAGATCCACTTGGTTTAGGGTAGAGATTAGATTCATCATTTCTCTGTTGATTTTCTGTTTTGATGACCTGTCTCTTGATGAAAGTGAGGTATTGAAGTCCCCCATTATTATTGTGTCTGTTCCAATAAAGTTCTTTATGTAAAGTTTGTCTTATAAAGCTAGGTGCCCCAGTATTTTGGACGTAAATATTTAGAAGCATTATTGGTTCCTGAGTGAATGTTCCTTTTACTAAAATGTTGTGTCCTTCTTTGTCTCTTCTAATTAGTTTTGGACTGAAAGTTAATCTATCTGATGTTATAATTGCAACACCTGCTTTTTCTTGTTTCCCCCCCTGCTTGATATATTGTTTTCCAGCCCTTAATTCTCAGTCTACTGTAGTCTTTGTGAGTTAGATGAGTTTCTTGAATACTACATATTGAAGGTTTATGTTTTTTCATCCAATTAGCCAGTCTCTGTCTCTTAATTGGTGAATTAAGACCATTTACATTAATAGTTATTATTGAGTAGTATCTATTGTCATGCATCCAATCGTTACATATTACTGGTTTATGAATCATGGTTACTTTGTTCCTTTCTTGGATTGCACTCATCTCAGGTAACCAAGTCTTTGGTTACTGATATAGGGTTCTCTTATCTCTCCTGGATGTGGTAATTGATTTACAATCCTCTGTAGAGCTGGGTTGGTGGTTTCAAACTATTTGAATGTGTCAATATCATGGAATGACTTATACTACTCATCTATTTTCAAAGATATTTTTGCTGGATATTGTATTCTTGGTTGGAAATTTTTCTTTTTTAGGATGTGAATTACCTGTGTTCAAGCCTTTCTAGCTTTCAGGGTTGATATGGAGAAGTCTGTAGTAATTTTAATAGGTTTCCCTTTAGAACCATCTGGGATTTCTGCCTTGATGCTTTCAGTATAGCCTCCCTGGTTTCTAATGAAAAACTCTGAGATACGATGTGTCTTGGGGATGACCTTGGGGATGATCTACTCTGGATGGGGTCCTGAATGTTTCACTTGTGTATGTATCCAGTTTTTGGATTATCTCTGGAAAGTTTTCCTTGAGGATATCATATACTAGATTTTCTAGACCTCTGGTGGATCTTTACTCTCTTTCAGGGACACCCTGAATTCTTAAGTTTCATTTTTTCATTCTGTCTGAGGTTTCATGGAAATCTTTTTAAAACTCCTTCATCATTGTTTCCACTTCTGACTGTATGTATTTAATTTCTTGGGTTGAGTATTCAGAATCAGAAATTCATAGCTCAGCTTCATCCAGTCTCAATGAAAACGATTCTTTTGCAGAGTTTAATTCATTTAATTTGGTTTGCATGTCAATGATTGTCACTTGATTTTTCCTAATCATTTCTAGCTGTGAGGAAAGAACAGACTCCAGATGAGATCCCTTCTTTTCAAGGATTTCAAGGGTGTTGGTTGTAGTCATTTTGATTTCTCTCAGCATATTAATAACCATAGCTCTGAATTCCAATTCAGAGATCTCTAGGAGTTGAGATTCATTGCAAGAATTTGTTGGGGGGGCTTTGGTCCATGGAGTCTTCACATCCAGCCTCACCCTTTGTGTTTCCTGTAGGTTTACTTTGTTTGCCCATAATATGGTCTGGGAAATAGCTTATGTCTCTCTCAAGTGTGCAGAACTTCTCCCTCTGTTATTCCTTTGAGTTTGTGTGGTGATGAATCTCTGGCACTTTATTTTCACTCCTCAGCCCCATATTTTACAGCTTTAGAACCCTACATGACTCTGAATTCAGTTCTGTCCCATTCAGATTCCCTCTGATCCCTGAGATTTCAGGCCCTGGATTGTCTACTGGGTGCAATGTGATTCCTCAGGTGTCTAGTCTGTGGGGTTCTTACTCTAGTTGACCAGCCCTGCTTGACTTTTAATGGGCTTGTTGTTAATCAGATCTCCTAGGTTTAGTGGACCATCAGCTCCTGGCATTCTTATCTGCATCCTGTACTCTCAACTCCTCAGTTTCCCATTCTCTGGTTCACTATTCAAATGGGGCTAGGAGCTAGGGAGGCAAAAGATTCTGTTTCTCTGTTGGAGGGTGAGAAGGAGGAGGATATGGTGAAAGAAGGGGGAGAAAGAGGAGAGAGAACAGAGACTAATAGAAATTAAAGTCAAAATTAAAATTAAAGTTAAAGTTTAAAGATTAATTAACTAAAACAAAAACACATATATAGAATAAGAAAAAGGGAAGGAAAAGAGAAAAAAAGAAAAAAATACATGCATACACACACTCCCACACCAAAAAATAAAAATAAAAATAATAATACACATGCACACACAAACAACTGTATACTCTCACAAAAAGTATCTGAACTATGAAGACAATAAGGATAAAGTGAACACTGCAGAACTCAGGCTGCCAGTGTTTTTCGCACTATCCATGGCAGAGTTAAATCTTCTGAGAAGGCCCTCTCTTCCTTCAGGCCGCTGATTTTGCTGCAGGAAAGGGGCTTTTTCCTGCCAGCTTTTTGTTGTTGTTGTTGTTGTTGTTGTTGTTGTTAGGAGCAGGCTGCCTTAGGGGGCAGGGCCTCTGCACATCTTCCCTCTGCAGAGTGGATATAGCGGGTAGCCACACAATCCCTCGGGTTGAAGCAGGGCACTGGGTGCCCTGAGAGGGTGCCCTATGAAATATTCTGTCCCTGTTGTATTGTCAGAGAGGCAGTGGAACCTGTGGTGGCCTTCCTGGAATTCTCCCTGCCTCATGGAGTTCGGCACCAATTCCCCAAATAGGAGTCCACGGCCCCAAAGCCTATGGCAGGGGGGAATATGGCTGCTATAGTGAGGTCTTTAATGCCGGACTCTCCATCCACTTGTGCATTCCAAATCCCATTGTGGTCTTGCCACTTCCACCCTGTAGTGGGAAGGATGATATCTGACCACCCCTGGTGAATCTTCAGCCTGTCTGGCTGAGTAGCAGTTATGCACGAAACTGCCCTGGGACAAAGTGCACCGTTGGACCCCTTGCAGGACCACAGTTGCGCTCTGCCCGCATGGGACTCAGTTGCTTCTGCAGACCTAGCCAATTCCACGGTGCAGTGAGTTGATATTGAATTGCCTCCGGTGCATCTGAGGTCCAAGTGCATGTGTGCCCATATGTTTGTGAAAGTCGCACCTGTGCAACTGCCCTGCCACAACAGGAGGGAGGGAGCTGTGCCTCGGCTCTGGGCATGCTCTGCCGGCGAATGTTTCCCAGCCCCTTCTGCATTCACTCCCTGCTACCCACGTTGGGATGGATGCTCCCTTTTCTTTATAAATATTTGATAACCACTTAGGGGGTGTACTGTGGATCCATAGGAGGTATGGCTATCATTTGGGTATGGATGGATGTTGAGAAGCCTGGCTGGTGGCTTTCTCTGCCATGTGGTTTCCTTGGGCTATGGTGTTGGTGGTGCGTTGGTGTCCCTTGCAGTGGATAACACCTACCATTGGTAGGAGTATGAGAGGTCTATTTATGATGGATGTTCCCTTAGTGGACATAAATCTTGCCATGTTGTTCCCTTAGTGGACATAAATCTTGCCATGTTGTTGAGTGTGAATATAAGATATAGTAAGCATATTTGAAGTCTTATACATGTTGACCCTTTTACCCTGCTAGGGTGAGGGCTCTAGTCAGGGCAGTAAGCTCTGCCTTTTGTGAAGTGGTACTGGGGGGAGTGGACAGGCTTCAATAGTCTCAGTAAGTGAAACTATTGCATATCCTGCGTGGTGCCCTTCTGGGACAGAGGAGGAGGAAGAACTACCATCAATGAACCAGACAAAGTCTGGATCTGGAATCGGGTCTGAGGATACATTAGGTAGTGATGGGAGTAGATTATCTAGAGTCTCTGTACATGAGTGAGTCAGGAAAGTAGGAGAGCCTTGAGGGAGTAAAGTGGCTGGGTTTGAAGGAGGGCAGGACAGGAGGGTGAATGAAGGGTGTTCTAGGAAAATGTTGTGGAAGGACTGAAGGCAAGAAGGTGATAAATTTGAAAGGCTGCAGTGTGTGAGAAGGTCTTGGAGATGTTGGGGTGACTTTATGAATATGGGTTGTCCAAAAGTTAATTTGTTGCTCTCTAGGGCCAGGGAGGCAGCTGCTGCCAGTGCTTGGAGGTGGGGGTAGGGGGCAACCCCTGTGGTGGCATCTAGCTGCTTTGAGAGGTATGCCACTGGGCCAAAGCATCCCTCCAATAGTTTGTCCCTAAACCCCTAAAGTTAATCCCAACTGCTCGGTAACATAAAGGATGAATGATTTTTTTAGGTCTGGAAGAGATAGAGCAGGGGTGGACAGTAGGGCTGATTGGAGTTGAAGAGAAGGACTCTTAATAGGGCACATGGGGTTTCACAGTTCTATGGGATCCTCCTTAGCTGCTTCATAGAGAGGTTCTTGCCAGAAGACTGAAATTTGGAATCCATAGGTGAAGGTACCCTGCAGTCCCAGAAAGGAGAGAATTTCTGTTTTTGAGGTTCTGCAGCTGTAGCCCTGTGGCATCCGATCCCGTCAGATCTCGGAAGCTAAGCAGGGTTGGGCCTGGTTAATACCTGGATGGGAGACCACCTGGGAACACCAGAAGCTGTAGGCTTGGGAGAAGGACCTGGCAACCCCCTCCCAAAAATTAATCTGCCATTGAAAACCCTATGAACGGCAGAGAAGCACTGACAATAGTGTTTCCCCTGTTGTACAGAGGGTCGCTATGAGTCGGATACCGACTTGACGGCACCTAACAACAACAACATAGGGAAATTGCTGATGAGTTGTTTTCTATCTTCAGTTATCTCCTGTTTGTGAGATGAAATTTTAACCCCTAGGTAGATAACAGAGGGTAAAGAGAGCTGAACTTTGTTTCATGAAATGTGGTATCCATGTTGGGCTAAAAAGTTTAAGAGGGAGGAAGTACATATCTGGGAAAGCTGTAAGGTGCAGCTGCAAAGAAGATCATCTACATATTGAAGTAAAGAGGAAGGCTGGAGATTTAGGTGAGCCAGCTTGGAGGCCAGTGCCTGACTGAATAGGTTAAGGCTATCTCTAAAGTGCTATGGAAGGACCATCCAGGTGTACTGTTGGGAATGACGGATGTTGGGGTTTGTCCAGGTAAATGCAAAAAGATCTTGGGAAGTGGAATGGAGAGATATGATGAAGACGGCATCTTTGAGATCAAGAACAGTAAAGAAGGGGAAGAGTAAGGGATATGAAACAGTAAGGTATAAAGACTGGGGACAACAGGGTATATAGGGACAACTACAACACTGATGGGCTGGGATTTAGCTCAGTTGGTAGAGCGCTGCACTGCAGTCTCTGAGGTCCCAAGTTCAATTCCCAGCACAGCAAAAATGGGAGAAGAGCCTGGCAATCCACTCCCAAGGCAATCCTGAAATAGTCAGCCATTGAAAACCCTATGAGGGTCGCTATGAGTCAGATACTGACTCAATGGCACCTAACAACAACAACAACAACAACATTGATGGCTTCTGAACCAGTTGGTAGGCTCCATTTGGTTTGAGGACAGGCAGAATGGGAATATTGTAGGGAGAATGAGTAGGGCAAATGAGATCTTTAATAAGGAGGCTGGACATGAGAGTTTTTAGGCCCCAGAGATGTTTTAGGGCAATAGGGTATTGTGGGACCTTGGGAAAGTGGGAGGGGCCCTTTAGGGTGACTTTAATGGGAATATGGTGGGAGGCAATGGAAGCAGAGGAAGTATCCAAGACTAAGGGATTGACCCCAGGGAGAGGTGGGCTAAGGGGAGAAGTAGAGGGATTGGAAGCAGTTTGAAGCAATAGCATACTGGTGGGGTTGATGGAGACAAGATGGAAATAAATGGAGGCCTTGAATTTTAACAAGATATATTTCCCTAAAATAGGAGTAGGACAAGTCAGTATGATCAAGAAGCTATGTGGGAATGTAGTTTCTAGGAAGGAGCATGTTAAGGGAAGGGTGGTTCTTGGTTGGTTAGGAATTCCATTAAGTACTACAATAGTAACTTATGATGGGATTGTGGGTCCTCTGTACATTGGAAAAGCTGATAATGTGGCCCCAGTGTAAAGTAGAAATGAAACAGGCTTACCTAAGATGCTGACAGTTACCCTGGGTTCATTGCTGGTGATGTCCATGGGGGCTGATGGTGATCCTGGGCACCGTCAGTGCTCCTTAGTGGCCAATCTAAGAGTTGTTGCAGAGTGGGCTCCGGCTGTAGCATTTGGGGCTGAGGAGGGTTTGGCTTCCTACTGTTCTGGTAAAGGGGACAGTTGACCCTCCAGTGTCCCAGTTGTTTACAGTTCAGGCAGGGGCCAGGAGGTGGCTTTGTGTTAGGGCATTCTCATGCCCAATGTCCTGGGCATCCGCATTTGAAACATTTGCCCCGTGGCCCCCCACGGTTAGAGGGATGTTTCCCATGTAGGGCAGCTGCCAGGATCTGGTAATCAGTCACCTTTTGTTGGGCCTTTTATTTGTCCGTACTTAATTGATCCTGTTTTACCTGGTCTTCTCTATTATTAAATACCTTGAAGGCCACATTTAATAGGTCTGTCTGATTAGCCTGAGGTCCCTCCTCTATTTTCTGTAGTTTTCTCCTGATGTCAGGAGCTGACTGGGATATAAAGTGGATGTTGCTAATGATCATACCAGTTTGAAATGTAGGGTCTCTCTTGGTAAATTTTTGTAGTGCCTCCGTTAGGTGAGAGAGGAATTGGGCTGATTCTCCTCTGGGTGTTGGGTGACCTCCCTAATTTTGTCATAATTGACCATTTTCTGGGAAATGTTTTTCAAGCCCTCAATGAGGCAATCTATCATGTCTCTAAGAGCTTGACCAGGATCCCTTTCCTGATATGTTCTGTCTGGCTAGACATCTAGGGCTGCCTGAGGGTCTGCCAATTTAGTGGAGTCTGTTGCATGCAAGTTGTCTGCTGCTGCCTGTGCTGGCTTCCAAACCCTCTGCCTCACCTCTGGTGAGACGGTAGTGGAGAGAATGGTGTAAATATCTCTTCAAATCAGGTTATAGGACTTTGTGACATAATGACATTCTTTTATATAAATGTCTGGCTCAGAAGAGAAGGGGCCAAAATGTCTTTCAGTTTGGGACAGATCAATAAAAGAGAAAGGAACATGAACACGGATGTGCCCTTGGGTCCTGCCACCTCCCAAAGGGGCAGTTGTAGTTGGGCACTGGGGGTGGGGGGTAGTAAAGTTGGGTATCTTGACCGTGTATGAGGAGAAGTAGGTAGGCTGGGATGAATGGGAATGGAAACTTCAGGAGATGAAGGGGAAGGGGAGGTAGGCAGGGAAGGCATAGGCAAGGGAGGGGGAGTGTGGAGTGGTGGGACCGGGAGAGAGACAACAAGTGGGATTATAAGGAGGTGTGGGAGGGGCAGAGTGGTCTGAAGGATCAAATTTGTCCATATCAGAAATTAGATAAGATTTTTTTCTTGAGGAAGAAGGAGAAGAAGGAGAATGAGCAAAAAGGATTTGGGAGGTAGAACAAGACTGGCATAGAGAAGGCCAGAAATGGAGATGGAAGAAGGCCTGAATGTAGGGGACCACTGACCATGTGCCATTTCACTGACTAAAGTTTTGAAGATCCTGGAGAATATTAGGGTCCAATGTCCCATTTTTTGGCCATTGTGACTCATTATTGAGACTGTAACAGAGCCAGGCCTGAGTGCAAAAGAAAATCAGTTTTTTGGCTTTATGTCGGGAACCAGTCCAAGGGTATGGAGATTTATTTGCCAGGAGGCAGGCCAGAGGCATGGTACAGGAGGATTTGGACTGAGAGTTTCCAATGGTAATTTGGAGGAGGGAGGTGAGGAGTATGAGGATCCCTAGGAGAGGTACAAGGAAGAGGAGCGTCTTTGCTTTTCCCAGTATTCCCAATGTAGAGGAGTAGGACGCCGAATCAAGGAGGCATCGCCACCAAAACTGCTGCTCCTCTACTATTAGAAAAAGATCCCTCTGACCCAGTGCTGGGGATTTTTCAAGAGGGAGAGAGACAGAGGATCAGAGGAGAAGGGCTCAAGTGACTCACCTCAGAGGATTAGCAGATGTGGATGGAGCAGTCAGAAATGGGAAAGGTAGGTGGCCCCACTGAGTTTATGGTCTGGCAGCAAGGTCCAGGAAGTCGAGCTGGAGGCCAGTCAACCCAAGAGAATGGGGCATTGTTGCTATTCCTATCCAGGGTTTCGGCACTATAAATGTTAGGTAAGAAGCCGAAAACTGGTAAACTCAATAGACCTTAATTGGGAAAAGCTGCAGGGGCTTTCTCTAGCAAAGGAGAGAGCAGCCACAGGGGGAGGAAGGGGTGAGGTTTTATGGCTCTAGGGGGGAAGGGGAAGGGGTGATTGATGTGTCATATTGAGATAGGTAGGAAGTGGGTACATGAAGGGTTCTGATAGGTAGGAAGAGTTAAGTCAGGTTTTGGCGGGCTTTTTGGTGAGGTCTTGAGGAGTAGGGGACAATGGGTAGAAGAAGGTACCACCTTACAGGGAGGAGCCATTTTGTAACATGTCCTGCCTAACAGAAATAAAAGTGAGGGGGTACACAACATCACACTAGTGTCCAGGAGAATGAGGATCCAGGTCTCCAAGGTAACCAGGACATGGTACCCACCCTCCGGGAGTGCAAAGCCCTGCCATGAGGGGCACATATGGAGCCTCACTCTGGGAGGCACTGGAGACTCCAGCTCGGTGCACACCTAGGGCTCTGCAGGGTGTAGGGTAGCTCTCTGGGAGTCTCTTGGCGGTTCTTTTGGAAGGGAGGAGAAGCCCCACGCCTGCCTAACAGAGGGCACCTAACAACAATTTACATTTTGTTAAGTATATTTGGTACCATTTGTTAATGGGGTCCTGTGAGTGAAATCTTACCTCTTTCTGTTTCCCTGGTAGGTCAGGGTTTGATAGACACTTGTTCAACTTTTTTTTTTTTTTCTGGTACTGGAGCCCAGGGCCTAGGACACACTTTGTAAGTGCTCTGCCACTGAGCTGCACCCCTAACCCCTATTTAATTTTATTTGTTAAATTGAGACAGAGTATCACTAAGGTATGAAGGCTGCCTCTGGCCTTGCACCCATGATCCTCCTGCTTCCACCTCTGGAGTCGCTGAGATTACTGGCATATGTCACTATGTCTGGCTGTTCAATTTATTTTAACCAAAGGCCCAGCTATAGTTTGGCTGTTGAATATCTCCAAAATGCCCATGTGTTAAGTGTGTGGCATTATCAGGAAGAGGTGGAGCCTTTAGGAGGTGGGGCCCAGTGGGAGGTTTTTAGGTAACTGAGGGCATGCCCTTAAAGAGGATCATGGGGCCAGGCTCTCCTCCTCATTCTTTTTTGCTTCCTGGCCATGAGGTGAGTGGTTTTGTTCTGTTATGTGGTCCTGTCATGACGTGCTGCATCCACATATGTCCAAAAGCAACAGGGCCAACCCATCAAGGACTTGAACCTCCAAAACTGTGAGCCAAAAAAAACCTTTCCTCTGTTAAGTGACAAAAAGCCAAGTAACACAGATCCAATGCAAGGCTGTATTATGGGGATTTATTAGCTGGTAAAATGAAGGAGAAGAAAAAAAGATTGGGAACTTGCCTCAAAACACAGTTCCCTTTTAATATTGTAGAGGTAGAAGGCCAGGGTTTTTATTGTGCTCATGTTAGATCAGGTGCTTTCCAGGTGTTAGGGATATGAAAATGAATAGGATATGGTTCTTGTCCAGGGGCAGTGGTTGGTTGCAAACTCTACTGCCTTATGCATGTGGCATAAACAAAGCAAGCTGACTATGAGACAATAGGGAGTGGTTAGGGTGATGGCAAACTGCAGAGGGCTTCTCAGATTTAAAGGTTTTGGTGAAGTCTTAGCATTTTCTCATTGTCAAGACAGGCTAACACAATGAATTTTTACATAAAATCTCTTGCATTTAAAATACTGTCAACTAGTTTAATGTTTCTTTCTTTTTTTCTTTAAATGCTATGGTTTTAGAATAAATAGAAAAATTCCATTGGGTCACATTAGACCTATGGGCCACATAAGTACAACTTCTGTCTTTGAGAAACAGTCTTGTTGAATGACAAAGCACTGAGAAATAGTTACCTAGTTGCAATTCAACAAAATGATACTTAGCTCACAGGTTTATTAACAATATCAAATAAGATATTGAGTAAAAAGTACTTGGCAAAATGACTGCTATGAATTTTTATCAATTGATGATAAAATTTATGACCCTAGGGTGGAAGTGCTCACAGAATGATGTGATAGACCACCCAGGGAGAAGGTCAGAGAAAGTTCTCTGGGGGGGTGGGGGTGGGAACTGAGCACTTTTTTTTTTTTTGGTAACAGCTTTATTGAGAAATAATTTATATACCATAGAATTCACTCTTTAAAGTATACCATTTAATGGGTTTTAGTATATTCATAGAGTTGTGCAACAATCACCACAATTCTAGAACATTTACATCACCTTCAAAAGTAACTCTGTGCCCATTAGCAGTCACCTTCAATGTCTCTCAACCTTTCTAACCTTAAACAATCACTAATATACTGTATGTCTCTGTGGACATTTAATGTGAACCGACTCATACAATATATGGTTCTTTGTGATTGGCTTCTTTCACTTAGCATAATGTTTTCAAGAGTCATCCATGTTGTAGCATATGTTAGTTCTTCATTCCTTCTTATTGCCAAATAATATTCCATTATATGGATGTACCAGATTTTATTTGTCTGTTTATCAATTGGTGGACAAGTTGGTTGTTTCCACTTTGGGGCTATGATGTATAATACTGTGGTGAACATTTGTGTACAAATTTTCATGTAGATATGTTTTTATTTCTCTTGGGTATGTACTTAGGAGTGGAATTGCTGGGCTAAGCATTGTTTTGAATGATGAGTAGGAGTTTTTAAACTGAAGAGTCAGGGAGAGTCAGAGGAGAGAGAAAAGATGGTTGAGAATTGAGATGACATTTTGCATTTTAAGTAAAATTCATGGAGGTATAAAATAAAAAGGCAGATGCAAGAAGCTCAAAGTGGGTCTGCATGGAGAAAGTTGTGAGAAATAAGGCTAAAGAAGTTCAAGCCATGGTGGAGTTTGTTGGTCCATACTTTTCTTCTGTAAGTACTAGAAGGCCAAGAATGGCTTAAAATAAGGCAGAGGAAGATCACCCTGGAGTCATGTTGAAGATGGATTTGGTTTCACAGCTTTATCCTACCTGGCAGCCAGCTCTGGTCAACATCTTGCTATCTACAGAGAATTTTGCTCTTCAGAGCTATCCACATTAAATATTTGGACTGGCCTCTTGCAACCAAAATAGTGTAACATGTATTTGTGATATGTGATATATTAATAACATAGCCAAGGGAGTTTTAAGATCAACCATTTTGTTTTCTTAAAAGAAATTACAAAAGTGGGCAAGGCTTGTTTATATTGGTACCAAAATATATTTAGATTAGGTTTTTGGAAGAGAGTGAGCCAATTTGCTTAGATTCCTTCTCTTTCTCTCTCTCTCTCTCTCTCTCTCTCTCTTTCTCTCTTTCTTTCTTCCTTTCCTTTCCTTTCCTTTCTCCTTCCTTCCTTCCTTATTTTCATTCTTTCTTTCTCTTTTTTCTTATTCTTTCTCCTCTTCTTTCTCCTCCTTTTTATTTTTCTATCTCTCTGGGATATTCATTTTAACCAATAAAAGGTATACCAGAATTTTGGTTGAAATGGAGAGGATGAATCATGACTTGAATATGAGTCTTCTGAAATTAAAATTCCTTCTGCACCGGTAATGTACAATAGAGTGTTCTGAATGTGCTCCTTGTTTATTTCAGATTAGAGGACAAGAATCTGAACTAAGATGTTGTCATCCAGAATGAAGAGTTTTTGTGTCTCTATGCTATGCAAATTGTTGTTGTTGTTAGGTACCATTGAGTAGTGTCCGACTCATAGCGACCTTCATGGGGTTTTCAATGGCTGATTGTTTTAGGATTGCCTTGGGAGTGGATTGCCAGATTCTTTTCCCATGCTATGCAAATTACTAGACATTATTATTATTATTATTATTATTATTATTACTATTGTTATTATTTCGGTGCTGGGGGTTGAACCCAGGGTCTTGTGGTTGCATGCTTTGCAAGTGCTGTACCACTGAGCTGCACCCTCAGCCCATTTTTTTTTTTTTTAACTTTTTGAAGCATGGTCTCACTAAATTACACAGACTGCCCCTGGTTTCGAATTTGTGATCCTCCGGCCTCCGCCTCTTGAGTCTCTGGGATTACAAGTGTGCACCACCATGCCTGGCTCCTAGACATTATTTAAAATGCAATTGTGTATTTCTTCTTTCTAAGGTGCAAATATCAGGTTATGATTCTAGGTTTTATTAGCTAAGTTTTCTAGCCTTTTCCGTTGTGGACCTTTAAAACTATTTCTGTGTTGATTCCAAATGGAATTTAACTCTGGACATTAAGACAGTTTGTACTTGCTTTTAAATTTTCTCACTTACTTGGTAAACAGCAGTAGAAGAGCAGTATGGAGAAGGGATTTGGAAAAGCTGTATAAAGCCTTCTAGATTCCATTTTCTAGCATTTAATTTATCTGATTTGCTTCCTTCCTTTGAAATAAAACCTAAGTTGGGAAAGCTTGTTTGTTTGTTTGTTTGTTTATTGTGGTACTTGGGAGTTAAACCCAAGGCCTCACATTTACTTTGCAAATGCTTGACCATTGGCCTGCACCTCAAGCCCATTTTTTATTTTATTTTTTATTTTGAGACAGGGTCTTGCTAAATTGTTGCAGGCTGCCTCTGGCCTCAAACTCATGAACCTCCTACCTCAGCCTGTTGAGTCACTAGGCTTACAAGTGTGAGTCACCATGTCTGGCCTATAAATTGGGAAAGTTTAAAATGCTATCAGTGTGAATTTTGTTCATGCCAAGTGTGATGGCACATGCCTGTAATCCCAGCACTGGGGAGGCTGAGGCCAGCCTGGGCTATATAGCAAGACCCTGTCTCAAAATTCCAAAACGAAAAAAAAAAAAAAAGAAACATTTAGTTCACAAATATGTACTGAATACCTACTATATGTCCGATACTATGTGAAGCTTGGAGGGAGGCTTACCCAAGATAAAAGTCTCTTTAATGGGGTTTGCAATCTATTGGATGAGATGAGAATTATGCACACATGATGGCTGTGCGATGGGGCCTAGGAGTAGCGCAACTGCATGCACAGGGAGGTAGCAGTGATGGGGGCCCTGGGACTGTTTTGATGGGTGACTTAATAAGAGTTGTGTAGAAAGTGGGTCTGTGGTTGAAAATGTTAGGAAGTCCTGATTTAAACAAATTAAATGGGTCACACAGTGCAATGGATAAGAGTGTCTGGGTTCAAATCTTATACAATTCACTTACTGGTGGTGGGGTTTTGGTGAAATTACCCTAGCATTTCCTCATCAGAAACATTAATCTAGTCTGTAGTTAGTAGAGGATTAAAGGTAGTAAGACGTGTAAAATGTGTAGAATAGTCTAGTATAGAGTAAACCGTCAATAATGAGTATTTTTTGATCGTGGGACTTGTCAGAACCTAAAGTGTTGATATGCATTCTGAATTCAAAAGAAGGAAGGTGGAAGAAAGAAGAGAGAGAGAGAGAGAGAGAGAGAGAGAGAGAGAGAGAGAGAGAGAGAGGAGACACAGAGATTGAGATTATGCAATTTGTCCAAAACCCTTTTGACCACAGATCATTTTTCTGTTTTTTCACAGAGTATCTCCAAGGGCTAATGTTGTCAGTAACAGATTTTGAAAACCCTAGGACAGGGAGATCAGAGGTAATAACAGCCACAGTTGAGCTGGGCCTTGTAAGATGGGGGCGACTTGATCAAATAAAAATGGAGTACAAAGGAAAAAAAAGAGCAAAAGCAGTACCAAAATGCTATCATAATTGAGACCAGCAAAACCAATATTTTGTAGGTAATACACTTGTTCTCATAGGAAAAAATAGACTTACCCACAAATAGGGAAAAAGCCAAAATGATTGTACTGGACGTCTAGTGTTTTTGCCTGCCAGTGACCATTTCCCCTTCTTCAGTTCACAGCCTCAGAATTTCCCCTGGGGACTCACCAGAGGCAGAACCACTGCAAGCTACTGAAAGCTTAAGGCTTAAAGTCTTTCCTTCCTGCAGGTCCGTTGTCAGACCCTGGGAGGGGCCTTAGCAATGAGAGTCACAGGGGTTGTAAAACGTGGCAGAGGGAGATACTTTTATCTCAAATGGTAAAGACCACGGTCTTTCCAGGCTTGTATTTCCTCATTGACCCTGTTCATTGTGTTTGAGATGTTGAGAAGGATTCCAGGCATATTTTTGAATGATTAAGGAGATGCTAGTTGGGAATAAATTGAGTTTCAGTGGACATATTTATGTGGTTCCCAGTCACTTTTGGGAATGTTCAGTTTTTGCTCACATCCTAATGTAATTCCTGATTCTCAGGAATACTCACTTTGTCTTGTGACAACTGCTCTGATGTCACAAGAGGAGACAGACAGCAAGCTGGTTAATAATGTCAGCCATTGAAAGAGTATTTAAAATTAGCCCCTAGATAGGAAATCTTGAAAGTTCTTGAAATCTCACTGCTTATAGGAAGAAAAAATTGGAGCGAATCTGTTGGGGTCCGCTCTGGCCTGGCAAAAGACCATGGAGCTTCACTACAACACCAGTATCTCAGGGACCCTTGGGAGCCGAGAAGGACCTTAGGAGCCTTCTTATATAAAACAAACAGGACCTTTATTAAGCTACTCCTTTGCAGGACAGCCTAAAGCTTTCTAGCTGACAGCACAGGTTACTGCTGCTACAATGGAATAACAGCTCTGTATCAAAGTGACAAACAGCTGTGATGTCCTTGCTGGCTGGTCGAAGGTCTGGTGATGTTGCCTCTCGCCTGTAGTCTTCTCTCACCTCCTCCCTGGAGTGGGGAGATTGAGAGCTCTTCTTGGCTTGCTCCAGGTCTTCTGTCTTGACTCTTGGAGTCTTGCCTCTTGGAGGCTTGACTGAAGGTCTAGATGATTAAAGCAGCAAGGTCAGGTGTAAGGTGTGATAATCAGAGTCAAGGCGGTTGGAAGAAAGAAATGAATGGACACCTGAGGCAATCGGTGGTCTACTTACATACACTCTAGGTGGGGGTGTGGACCAGGGTGCAACCAATCAGAGAGCGGCTCATGCCAGGAGGAGCAGCTCTCCGTGTGAGGGCTTGGAAAACTGCACTTACGATAGGGGGGTTAGGTGCAGACTGGACCAATCACTGAGCTCTCCTTAATAACCAATTGGACAGCTCTGGGCAGCCAATCAGGCTGAAAAAGGCCACACCAGAGCTGGGCTGTTTGGTTAAGGGTTAAGGGCAACCAGATGTGGCAGAACAGGGCAGGATCTGGGGAGGGGCCAGACCTCACGCTGGATCTAGCAGGCCGGGGCCCGGGACCCTCCCGGTCCACTTCAGGGGTGTCCAGATAATTGCCTGCAAGAATCCAAATTTAGGAATAATCAAAAAATTATACAGAGAATTAAGAATAAGTTGTGAAGCTGAAAATATATTTTAAAGCTATCAGTAACTCAAGGACTAGGAGAAATAATCAAATTCTGACCAAATATATATATATATATATATATATATATATATATATATATATATATATATATATATATATATTTATATATATAAATATTTATATATTTTATATTTATATATTTATAAATATATATATATATATTTATATATATAAAATATATAATATAGTTAATATCAAATATTTAAATCAAAAGTATTTGAATATAGGCTAATCTTAAGAAGTTTTAAATTTAACTTCAACCTTAATAAATTAAAAAGAAGCTACTTAAAATTCTAATGTTCATTTTTCTTCCATGCCACTGTATTAAAATCAAGATTACACTCTTTGTGTGTAACATTCTAGACTGATGTGTAAAAAGTTTAAGAGTAATATGAATTCTTTAACACAGCATTATAAAATGTTTCTCAGCTGCAATGTGCAAGTATTGCAAATACTTCTCTAATTGTTGGGTTATCCTATAGCTACAAATTGGCACATAAAAAAGTGAAAAAAAGATGATTGGCACTACTGGGAATATTTCATTTGCAAGATTCTATTGCATACATATTAATTGAGAGAAAGGATTTGACACATGAATTAATTTATCTTTTCTCATACATAAAAGATAATTTATCTTTTCTCATACTGAGACTTTTTCTCTCTCAAATCCTCTCCACAGTTCTATGCTGTGTCTATCGCTGATGCTGTCAGAGAGACAACCCACAAGATTTCCTGGGGTTCAGATGCAGTTAATTTAAGGAGATAGGATAAAAAATGAGAAGAAGCATTTCCCTGGAGTCCAAAAGTTGTTATTCATAAGTGTGTGTGTGTGGGAGCATGTATAATGTACATTTGTATATATTATGTATACTATAAAGCAATCCTGAAGCAATCAGCCATTGAAACCCTATGAGGGTTGCGGTGAGTTGGACATGACTCGATGGCACCTAACAACAACAAGAACAACACACACACACACATGCACACACACATATATATTTACATATAAATATATATTTATATAAAAATATAATATATAAATACATAAAAATATATATTTATACATAAATATATATACATATATACATATACATATATATGTATATGTATATGTGTATATATATACACATATATACACACACACACACATATATATATATATATATATATATGGTTTGGGATTTAGCTCAGTTGGTAGAGCACTGCGCTGTAGTCTCTGAAGTCCTGAGTTCAATTCCCAGCACCACAAAAATGGAGAAGGGCCTGGCAATCCACTCCCAAGGCAATCCCGAAACAGCCATTGAAAACCCTATGAGGGTCACTATGAGTCAGATACCGACTCGACGGCACCTAACAACAACAATCTATCTATCTATATATAGATAAATATGATGTTTTTGTGATATGTGGAGTCATCTGAGCCACAAGCCCCAGGAGAGAAAAAACTACCATTCTGCTGCTACCCAGAATTCCTGGGGCTTGTCATGATGACTTCTCTCCAGAGAGCTGGAGAGTGCAGGACAGTGATGAGTTTGGAGAGGTGATCTTTCCCCTGTCACTGCTTCCAAAGCTATTCCCCCTTCCAAAGGTGTTTCTCCCATCTCTCTCACTAATGGTCCAAACTCTTTCAAGACTGAAGTATTTGAAAAGTCTTTCACTTCTGCTAGCTTCAGTTTTCTGCCCTAGATAGATGGTAAGAATCTTTGAATCACATAATTGTGAGGGTTTGGCTATTTGCTTAAAATAGGAAGAGAAAAAGAATTCAGGAAAAACAAACCAAAATTACTCTCAATAAATTATCCTACCACAATGGTATGGCTACTTGCTTTCCAAGTACTGGGAAGATACATTTTAATTGTCACCTTCAGCGCCTCTGAATCATAATGGGGCCATTCTGGGAACCACACTAGAGAAAGGGAAATGGATGTTAGAGAAAAGACTGGCAAGATGACAACGGGTGGAGCTGGTTACAAAAACTTTTTCCAGAAGCATGGAGAAACAGTTTCTTCCACTAAACAGGTATTGTTAAATAGGACAGTCACTTAAGTAGCCAGGGTGTATTTTAGTGAGATTAGCATGAAAAGAATATTTTGTCTAAGATTGAGTAGGCATAATTATGATATGGGTTCAGAGGGGATAAAAAAATCGAAAAAAAATTAGACCCAGAGGAAAAAATATCAGAAGTAAATTGTAATTTTATGGTACAAACTAATTGGAAGCCTAAAATGGCAATTGAAATTCTTTATGGGCCTCAGGGAGATGAGGCTTCCTTCTCCAAGATTTTGAACTTAATTACCAGGTGCAGCAAGAGCAGAATGGATTTTGTAAAATTACATAAAATAGTCATGTTTAGCAGCAGAAATGGTATTTATCTAAGGGCCTTAGCACACCTTTCAAGTTAAAAGATAATTTATATCATTGAAAACTTAGTAGAATTTTAATGTATCTGCAGATGAATGGAGTAATGTTTGAAAAATGTTCTCTGTACCCTGTCAGGAATTCATTTGAGTTTAAAAGTGTATGTAGATGTGTCTTTAGTGGTATACTGATATATTGGCAGAAAACTGATATTTTTAATGTCTTTAAAATATTTTTTAAAAGCTAAAATTAGAATAACAACATTGCAAAGTTTTAGAAAAATAGGAAAAAAGTCATCTATAATTTTACCAGCCTACTATAAGGACTTTTCTTTTCATAATCCCTTGTGGCATATGGTTTTCACATTGTTATGCAGTATTTTTCTATGTTGTTATATATACCCATATTTTAATTTACATTTTTAATGGCCCCATGGTATTCCTTTTTAGGAAATGTGCCAAAATGTACTTAATGGCAGTCTTTAGGATAAAACATTTAGATGCTTAACAATTTTTATTATAAAAAGTAAAATTGTAATGAATGCATTCATGTGGAAAAAGCACCTTCTTCATCTCTGGGCTCCAAATTTTGAATTATTTCTAAGAAGTGTGATTTGTGGGTAAAAAGAGATGGGACATTTTCTTGGCTCTGATTATATATGATTAAATTTCTTTACAAAAATGTTGGTTCAAGCTGGGTGTGGTGGTGCATGCCTGTAATCCCAGTGGCTGGGGAGGCAGAAGCAGGAGGATTGCAAGTTAGAGACCAGAGGCAGTCTGCGTAACTTCGCAAGACCCTGTCTCAAAAAAAAAAAAAAAAAAAAAAAAAAAAGGGCGGGGTGAGCTCAGTGGTCTAGCACTTGTAAAGCATGCAAACGCGAGGCCCTGGGTTCAACCCCCAGTATGGCAAAAAAAAAAAAAAAAAGTTGGTTCAATGAAATAAAATGCTCCAGTGTCTCAGGCCAGTACATTCATGTGTTCATACTTCCCTTTCTCCTTCCCCCTTTATCTGTTCTCTTTCCAGTCTATCTAAAGAGTAGGTGTTGACTGTTGGGACTGTGCAGTAGTCTGCAATCGTAGCTGTTCGGTGGGACAGGTAGTAAGCTAAATGGCTGAGCAGGGCCTGAGTTCAGTGCTCCTACACATTTCTGATCTGATTCCGTCTGCCAGAGTGCTGAAGCCCTTTCTGGGTCCGGGCAAATAGTTCTTGTTATTGTTAGGTGCCATCAAGTCGGGTCTGACTCATAACAACTCTAGATAGAATCAAGCATTCCCCAGTTCTGTACCAGGCACAGGATCTTTTCTATGCTGAAGCCCACTGTTGCAGACACTGTGTCAATGCATCTAGTTGAGGGCCTTTCTATTTTTTGTTGACCTGCCACTCTCCCAAACATGATGTCCTTCCCCAGGGATTAGTCCCTCCTTGACAACATGTCCAAAATATATAAGATACAGTCTGGCCATTTTTACTTCCAAGGAGATTTCTGGTTGCACTTCTTTCAGGACAGATCTGTTGGTTCTTTTGGCAGTCTATGGTATATTCAATATTCATCTCCAGCACCATAATTCAAAAGCATCAATTCTTCTCCTGTCTTCCATATTCAATGTCCAGCTTTCACAACCATATGATGTGACTGAAAATATGATGGCACAAGACAGGTGTGCCTTCATCTTCAAGTTCTTGCTAGCCCTAAATCTTATCACTTGATATATCCCTAGACTTGAGAAATTCACATTAATTGCTCTATTTCCTCTACTTTGGCCACTGCCATATCATCCTCAAAACAAGAAGGGGCCACAAGTACCCAGAATAGCATGTAATCTGATAATATGCTTCCTAAGTGCTGCTTCATAGGTTGTGTACAACAGAATAACTCATGTGTGTGTGTGTGTGTGTGTGTGTTTGTGTGTGTGTGTGTGTGTATGCATGTATGTGTGCATGTGCATGCATGCTTAAGTATGGATCCCAGGCCACACCCAAGGATATTTGGATTGGGCTGGTTCAGGAACCAGAAGTTTAGGAGCTACAGCTGGTTTATCTTCTATTTCCTGCTTAGGACCTCCAAATGACAGAACCCATGTGTTCCAGTGCACCTAGATGTTCTCTTATACATATCTGGACTTCTAGAATTCTAGATTCTAGAGTCCAAGTCATAGAGAAAATAGATCCTCAGGTAGCACTGTGAAATAATGCTTTGGAGCCTGAGCCATGGATTCTGCCACTGACAACCTGGCTGGCCTTTGGCTTATCCTTTCTGGATCTCAGTTTCTTCACCTATAAAATTCTCCCTAAATTTGTGTTCTAAATGAGTTCCTAATTGTTAAGCACTTATAATAGTGCTTGGCATATAGCAATCTCTCAATTTTGCTATTACTACCACAATTATTTTCAGGAGGGTTAGGGGTGCTGTACCCAACATTGCCTGCAGCGGTAGCCCTGTGGCATCCAATCCCGTCAGATCTCGGAAGCTAAGCAGGGTCGGGCCTGGTTAGTACCTGGATGGGAGACCGCCTGGGAAAACCAGAAGCTGTAGGCTTGGGAGAAGGACCTGGCAACCCCCTCCCAAAAATCAATCTGCAATTGAAAACCCTATGAACAGCAGAGAAGCACTGACAATAGTGTTTCCCCTGTTGTACAGAGGGTCGCTATGAGTCGGATACTGACTCGACAGCACCTAACAACAACACCCAACATTACTGCCTGTTCCCCTTCTTGGGACCTCCACTCAGGGGAGATGCCTGGTACTTGGCTCTGTCACAAGAAGAATTTTAGGATGAGTCAGTAAGAGAGTGAAGTGGTTTGAAGTTTATTAGTTAAAGGAAAGGGCTAGTACATCTTCAGAGTGAGTGTGAGCTCCCAGAGAGAGGCACAGGAAGCAGATCTAGAGAAGGAAGCATGAGCTGGAGCACAGGCCCTTCCCCAGTAGCAACAGTCACTCACCCCTCCCCTCCCCTTCCCCTACCTCAGTTTGTCTGTGTTTCCCCATATAAAAGAAATTATATGAGACACAGAAATTATAGTATAGAGTATAGGCTAAGTTTATTAAAGATGTAGATTATAAAGAGAGTGCACCTTCCAGGCATGAAGGTGGGCAGTACAATAGAGGGCCCAGGCCACATTGTCTTTTATACTGAAGTTTGGGTCCTTAGGGGAGGAAAGAAACATTTTACACTTGGGGCCTTTGTCCAAAAGGGTCTAAGAGATTCCCAGTGTCTTCAGAGGACTGGGCTCAGAGGCAGATGTTTCAAAAGCTTAGAAATCCAGGCAATCTACTGGTCTTGAAAAGGGAGCAGAATTCACTAAACACTGTCCTTTACAATTGCTGGTGTGGTGCGTGTCTCACACAGTCTTATCCTTCCTGGATGAATGTAGAAGTGAGGAGTGATTTTAATTCTGTTTTCTTTTAGGAAGTATGCTGTTTATAAGGACATTACCTATCAGGGAAGCACTGACCATTAGACCAAAGCCTTTGTCCCACAGGAGGCTCACATTGATATTCATATTATAAATGGCCAGGAAGCACGAGGCTATGCTGGGTGGTGGCTGGCTGCAGAACCCTCTAAGCCCTTCTTCCTACCTACTACCCTCTAACAGTTATTATTTGCTTTCCCATCTGAAGTTAATATTTCAATTCTAGTTTTCTCTCTGGGGAGATACCTATTCTTGAGAGGCTGACAATAGAAATTATGCATTTAGGCTCAAATATCAGCCATTGCCACTGGACAAGTTAAACCTCCTCCTTATTTCCTACCCAGGAGTATGTGGACTTACTCCAAAGTGGCAATTAGCCCCATATTAAAATTTATGCGGTCAAATGTCTATAATGAGCATGGAAGTTACAATAGGAGGGAGTTGCTTCTTCATGGCGGCCATGGTAGAGTCCTATGTTGGTGTACAGATGTGTAGTAAGGGCCTGGGCGACTCCAATCACCTGGGTGAGCTGTTACCTTTTCCCCTGACTCACATCTCATTTGCCCAGTTAATAGGATTGGGCTGCTCATTTTGACTTACATACTAATCCATTCCATGCTAAATCTGGGGTTCCTCCCAGGCCTTGCCCACATTGGTAGAACTCACACCACTCAGCCAGGCTCCCCTACACTTGCTCTATATGGTAAAAGATTCTATCTTTTCTATCCAGTATTGGTCCCAATCCTACAGGAAAAAATGTGGTGAGTGAGGAACTGCGGAGACTTGTTTATGCTACAGGAGATTTGGGATGCTATGGATTGCTATGAATATGTGATAGATATGGAATAAGTCATGAAAATACATTGTTATCATAAACACAGGGGTGGCATAAGGCAAGGGAGATAAGGAAGTGATAATTATTTTTGCTTTAGACAGGATGCATTACTCAATACTGTCTGAAATTGTCATCTATGCAAAAGACTCTTGGAGTCTTGCTATCTGTGACTGAGGACTCTCTTTTCCTACCCTGTACATCCCTTTATTATAAACCTTACCACACTCTGTGCATATGTTTACCTGCCTTCGTGAAAAGACTTCTGAAAAGACTGTGAGGCCTTCAAAGATTCATCCTTATATCCTTACTACATGGCCAAGAACCTGGCATTTAGTAGGTACTCAATAAATGTTTGCTAAATAAATGAAGGGAGAAGGATGTGGCAACCCACTCCCAAGGCAATCCCGAAACAGTCAGCCATTGAAAACCCTATGAGGGTCGCTATGAGTCGGACTTGACTCGACGACACCTAACAACAACAACAACAACAACAACAACAAATAAATGAAGATTTAAATAACTCATTTTTGTTAATCACATAATAAAGATATTAGAAATTAAAACAAGGAATTATTAACAATGGAAGTTGGCTAAATTATGAATAGAACCACATGTGAATTTCATGGTGTGAATAATAATGTTTTCAAAGAATGTTTAATAACACAAGATAGAAATAATCTACTAAGTTAAAAAGCAGTGTATAAAATTATAGTGTAACCCTCATTTTATCAAGGATGCTATGTATCTTGGTGACTACACACATGAGTGTATAAAACATAGTTGTGTGTGTATATTTGCTAACAGGACTAAGATAGGAAGGAAACAGACCCAAATGTTATCAGCGATCACATCTGCTTGGTGAACTAGTTTTTATTTTCTTTGATATATGTGTCTATTTATTTCACAAAACTTTTGCCTATATTTTTATGTTTTTGAAGAAATCAATAGACAAGATTAAAAATGAAAATACAGCCAAGAAACTCTGGTGAAGCATTTCAAAGGCTGTTCTCAGGGCCGGTAAAAAGGCAGGCTGGATCATTCATTTCTCCACAGTTAGGTTAGAAACATGTCCTCTTTGGGTGGGTGCACACTTGTAATCCCAGCGACTCGGGGGAAGAGGCAGGAGGATGGCAGGTTTGAGGCCAGAGGCAGCCTACATAACTTAGCGAGACTGTTTCAAAATAAAAAATAAAAAATGAGCTAAGGTGTAGTTCAGTGGTAGAGTGCTTGCAAAGCATAAATGAGGCCCTGGGTTCAACCCCTAGTACTGAGGGGGTGAAAAAAAATTTTTTTTTAAATGTCCTCAGGATCTTGTGGCCTTAAAGGAAACTTCTGCTGGCTCTTCTTTTAAAACTTGGAAAATAATTCTATCTGTCATAGGATAACCTGAGCTGGGCTGGCTCTTGCTTCATGAAGAATAGCAGCTGCTGCTTGTAGTTTTACTGGGTTTACCCTGCTACAATCCAAGGGGCTACAAAAATAAGAACTCTACACAGAGGTGGTCCCAAGTGGTGGCTTCTTTATCCCACAAAGGCAGCCTCCTTCTTCTGGTCTCAGGGGCCAACAGAAGACATAAGACAGTCATGTGCTTGTATAGGCCAGCCTGTCTTATTACAGTTTAAAACCAATCAAGGCTGGGCATGGTGGCACACACCTGTAACCCCAGCAACTCAGGAGGCAGAGTCAGGAGGATTGTGAGTTTGAGGCCAGAGGCATCCTGCGTAACTTATCGAGATCATGTCTCAAGATAAAAAATAAAAATGGGCTGGGCACACAGCTCAGTGGTAGAGCACTTACAAAGTATGCACAAGGCCTTGGGTTCACCCTCTAGTAATGAAAAAATAAATAGATAAATAAAGGCCAGTCAAGGAAATGATTTCTTATTTAGAAAGAAAAAGTTGTTAAGATGTTTACATGAGAGCTCTTGCTACATCACAGGGCTAAGTTAAAGAGAGGAGAGGGTTGCAGAAGCACCCCTGATAGAGGAAGATGAAGAACAAACCGGAGGACTCTGAAAGCCGAGGTAACCAAGGATAACAGGCTAAGTTTATATTTGTCATCTAGGGCATACTGACCTGCTTGGGAAAAGGAAGTTGAGACGGGAGCTGAGCACAGACCACGAGACAAATGCATAAATAAAAAAGGCTTAGGCCAGGGCTTCTCTGACTTTAACAAGCACATAAATCACCAGGGATCTTGTCAAATGCAAGCTTAGAAGGTCTGGGTGGGGCCTGATAGTCTGTATTTGTACCAAGATCAGAGATGGTCATGATGCTGCTGGTCCACAGATCACACTTTGAGAAGTGAGAGCTCAGAGGGGCTCTGAGCACCCAAGGCTGGCTGGAGAGGGACTTCCTAGTGATAGGAGAAATCTTGGTCAAATGATGGATGACCTGGTTACAGCCAGTAGTATTTGGGAAGCTATGTGGTGCGATAGAAAAGAGCTGAGGAGTTTGAGTGGCATCTGCATGGTGTGAATCCCAAGGAGCTGGGCGTTTATCTTGAGGAGGATGGGAAGCTTTGAGAATTTGAGCTGCTTCCTAAGTCTGCTGGCGAAGTGCCTCATTCGTGTTTGAGATGTGGCCAAGGTGTCAGTGGAAATGGCCTGTTGTCAGCCTCCTGGCCCAGCCGAGGGACACCTCTTCCCCAAAGCCACTTGCCCAGAAGGGGAAGAAAGGTTTAGAAGGCCAATCCTCTTGTTGCCGTCAGCCTTGGCTCTGGACCCCCAGAGGATATGCTGACCCTTCCTGTAATGAGATTGGCTTTTTAGTCTATGCTCTCAGTGCCTCATTCCCTTGATACCCAAAATCTGGCTGATGGACCAGCAGGGTCAGCCTCACCCGGTTAGAAATGCAATCTTTGACTCCAGCTCAGGTCTTGTACCATCAAATCTGCATTTTAAGAAGAGTCCAGGATGATGTGTGCGCACAGGAAAGTTTGAGAAGTGAAGCCTTACATTACTTTCACGGGTATCCTTCAGGCCAGAGAAAGGAATGCAATTAATAAATTAAATGCTTATTAACTTTTTGAATAAGCCATCAGACACGTCAGTGTGCATTTCTCTTGCCCAGTCTCTGTATTGGGGTCACCCTCCTGGACACTGGATAGATGCCTTGTCATGGCGACCCTTACACCCCTCTGGCCAGCTGGGAGGTGACTGGAGCCTCTTTCTGGGGCTCAATGTAAAGCAAAGTCTTGTTGGGGAGATTTGTATATGAGGTAGCACTCTCTCCGGAACAGTCCTTTCTAAGCATCTTGGAAAGATTCTGGGTTCCAGAGATAAGATGGTAGACTGGCTTCTGCCCTCTCTGCTGCCACTCTTTGGGCTGGAGAAGGAGGGAAAATGTAACTAATTTAAATCTCAGCTCAAGCCCTTGGGGATTCTGGCAAGAATAATCTGAGAAGTTCCCTCCAGCACCTCACTTTCAGGGCATGGCGTATTTTGCCACACAGAGAAGGGGTTTAGAGCTTGGACTCTGGGAAAGATTTCCTGGGTTCAAATCCAAATCTGCCACTTGCTAATTTTATAGACCTTGAATAAATTATGTAACATCCCTCTACTTTAATTTTCCCATCTGCAGAAAGGGGATATAAAGTACTACCCTGTAGATGTGTTGTTGTTGTTAGGTGCCATGGAGTCAGGTCTGACTCATGGCGACCCTACATACGACAGAAGGAAACACTCCCCAACACTGTGCCATGCCCGGCACTATGTCAGTGCTTCTCTGCTAGTCAGAGAGTTTTCATCATACATGTGTGGTGAGGATTAAATGAATTAAAGTAGGTAAAGTACTTAGAAGCCTGCAGCCATAGCCCAGTGGCATCTGAGCCTGTCAGATCTCAGAAGCTAAGCAGGGTCAGGCCTGATTAGTACTTGGATGGGAGACCGCCTGGGAACACCAGGTGCTGTAGGCTTGGGAGAAGGACCACACAACCCACTCCCCAAAAAATCAATCCGCCATTGAAAACCCTATGAATAGCAGAGAAGCACTGACAATAGTGTTTCACCTGTTGTACGTAGGGCTGCTATGAATTGGATACCGACTGGACAGCACCTAACAACAACAACAATGTACTTAGAATTACTCAGTGTTACTATCGTCTTTTGTTCCCCAACCCAGACTTAATTTCTCCTTTCCCAGGCAGGGCTGCTGCTACTCAGGAGGGCCAGAACCAAGCTAGGGGTTTCCATAATGACTCAAAAATTGAGGAGGGTATTGGCAGATCTTCCAAAGTGAGGGAAAATTAAAGGCTGTATTAGTTTTTTATTGCTGCTGGAATAAATGACTATAACTGAGTGGTTTAAAAAAAACCCAAATTTATGATGCTACAATTCTGGAGGTCAGAAGTCTGAAATGGGTTTGACTAGGCTAAAATCAAGGTGGTGTTAGGGTTGAGGTCCTTCTGGAGGTTGTAGGAGAGAATCTGTTTTTTTTTTTTTTTTTTTTTTTTTTGCATTTTCCAACTGCTAGAGAATGCCTGTGTTTCCCTCGTTCCTGGTCCTACCTGAAGCTTCAAAGCCACCAGCCTCACATCTGCAAACCCTGCATCATTTGGACCTCTGCTTTAGTCTTAAGCTCTCCTTCTCTGACTCTCTTACCTTGGTCTCCTTTTTTATTATTTTTATGTATTATTTATATTTTTTCTTCCTTTATTGGTAAATAATGGTGGGGTACAGAGTAATACAGCATTGACTTTTTCCATTATGAAACTATTACATCACTTTTGGTTACACTTTTATCAACTTACAAGGTTTATGGAAACTTATGACAAATATGTAGTAAAACTCATATGCATATTTGGGTTATATTCCCCTATTTTTCCAATGTCCTCATGAAGTTGCATTGTTCACACAGAAATTACCCTCTCCTCCTTTATCCCTCTACATTGATTCTCCTCCCCATCCCACCTTTTGCAATCTTCGCTTCCCTCTGATAGTTCCCTCCCTCCTTCTTTCTACTCTTTATATTGTCCCTTCTTTGCTAAGTTTAATTGTGCATTTTTTAATATATCAACTTATGTATAGGATTTTTTTCTTCCTTTAGGTAAGATTCAGCTCCCATATATGAGTGAGAACATACGGTGTTTCTCTTTTTGAGCTCGTGTTCATTTGCTTAAGATGATATTCCCCAGTTCCATCCATTTTGCTGCAAATGACATTATTTCATTTTTAAAAAAAATTTTAAATTTATTATTTCATTTTTTATTGCTGAATAGTATTCCATTGTGTATATGCATGATGCCTGCAGCCATAACCCTGTGGCATCCGATCCCATCAGATCTCGGAAGCTAAGCAGGGTCAGGCCTGGTTAGCACCTGGATGGGAGACCACCTGGGAACACCAGAAGCTGTAGGCTTGGGAGAAGGACCTGACAACCCCCTCCCAAAAATCAATCTGCCATTGAAAACCCTATGCACAGCAGAGAAGCACTGACAATAGTGTTTCCCCTGTTGTACAGAGGGTCGCTATGAGTCGCATACCGACTCGACAGCACCTAACAACCACAACAACATATGCATGATAATTTTTTATCCATTCTTCTGTTGATGAGCACCTTGGTTGGTTCCATATCCTTGCTATTTTGAAAAATGCTGCCTTGAAAATGGAGATCAGGTGTCTCTCTCTGTGGTATGATGACTCGTCTCCCTTTGCGTACATTCCCAGTAGTGGTATGGCTGGGTCGTATGCTTGGCCTTCTTTTCTGGTAAGGACCTTGGTGATTACAGGGGGCCACCTGGATAACTAGGATCCCCTCCCCATCTATGATTCTTAACTTTGTCACATATGCACAGTCTCTTTTCCCATGCAAGGACCTTCCTGGGTCCTAGGGATTAGGCTTGAACATTTTTGGGAGAGAGGCATTCTTCTATCTACTACAAGGATCAAAGAGACTCAGAAGCAGTTTACTTTGCTAAGTCAATAAAGAATGCCCCTTTGAATGCTCAGGAGAGGTTGATAAGAAGCTCTTCATAATTAGAGGGCATTACTGTTATTAGACATTTATGCCATCCCCTGCTGTAGGTGCTTCCATGGTTTCTAACAGTGGTTTGCACACTAGCCCATTTTACAAATGAAGAAACAGTGGCAGGGCTGGCCTTGGAAATCCAGTGTATCTGGTTGCAAAGCCCATCTTCATCCCAGCACAGCCTGCATTGTGTTCAGAATAATAGAGTCTGAAGGCTTAGGGCCCACAATGGAATCTAATTTTACAAATATTGGCATGACTTCAGCAGTAGCCTGTGGTGTTTTGCTTGCCTGGTGGGGGGAGAGTTGCGGTATACCTAGGGGAGGAGGTCTCAGTTTACAGTTTACTGTGAACTTCTGGTGGGCAATTCCAGGCCTTCATGGTTTCCAAGGGAATGTGGCCCAGAAACCCAATGCCCTGCACACCCTGCCCCAGTTTGATGCCCAGCCTTTTCAGATCAGGAAATGAGAGCATCTCAGAGTATGCCAACCATTCAAGAAAGCCAATCCTGCATCTCTGGCAGCAAAGCTTTTGGCCTTAAGACAATTGGAAGAAGTCATGAATAATGGAGATCACACTAAATGGCAGGGGAGAGAGAAACATGGTCTGGTGAAAGTGCTATTTTGTTATCACAGCCCCTGGAAGGAGAACATTCAAGAATACAAATAAACCTGGGAAGGACACTTGCTGATGGGATTCTAGACAGGGCCGAAGCCCCAGGGGTGACTGCAATGGAGGTGCTCTGGTGCCAGCAGGGGGCAGTGCTCACTCCACAGAAACCACAGAGGATCTGCATTTCGTTTCTAACTGGGAAAGATCCCAGTGAATAAATGGGTGTACAGGGAAATGATAGAGAAGCAAACTTCTGTTTAATGTAAGAATGAGCTTTCTAGCAGCCAGAGCTGCCCAAATGTGGAATGGCCCAACACAGAGCAGTGAGCTTTCGATCTCCAGAATTATTTATGAAAAGGCCTCACAGTGATCTATTAGGAAGCTCAGAGAAGAAATTTCTATGGAAACCCCCAAGTGTCCCTTGCTTGGGGATCCAAAATATACCCCCTTAGCTTTTATTTCCAAATTTGACAGGTTTGTCCCACCTGTAGAAGCCTCAGAGGTTTTTTTCTGGGAGTTCCAGGTATTTCACATATACTCAAATTCGTACTCTTCTATTCTTCTCAATCACTCTGTTTGTTGATGTCATCTGCCTCCACGTTGCTGAGGAAAACACCTCATGCCCATACACTGTTGCTGGTGTCTCCATGATTGTGTGGCTGTCTGTCAAACGCTTGATGTGCCAAAAGCACTGTATTCCCAAATAATGAGAAGAAGGCAGTAGAGTTCTGGTAAGCATTTAATCACTAGCACTCTGGAAAAAACAAAACAAAACTACAACAACAATAAAACCAAAAAGGCTCTGATTTGTACTTCTTCCAATTCCCATGGTGTAAATACTCTCACCATGATTTCAAACTACCAACTTGATGTTGATTGGCTTGCAAAATTCCTGAAAGTTTTCAATTTATTCTTCTGAACTGCTACGAGCCAGCTCCAGCATACCATTGGAAGTAAGTTTTCATTTTGTGTTTGTTATTCAGGGGCCTACTGCTTGTGACCAGAGTCTAATATGAAAGTAGCCACTTGTTTCTGCTTGTTGCGTCATTTTCCACACGGGATCAGACCAAAGTTCTTGGGGCAGGGTAAGGAATTAACATGTTATTCTTACTCACTCACCACCACACACAGTGTATTCCTGACTCTAGGCATCTGAATATAAGCTCGCTATTTCGGAAGGACCTTCCCCCAGGTATATTATTTGAACAAGTAGATATATGGCAGAGTCTCCCAATTCTCCTTTCCATCTCAGTTTAAGTGTCTCCAAAGTGGCTGGGTCCCCAAAGTGGCTGATCATCAGAATTTCATGGACGGCTTTAAAAAAGTATAGAATCATAGGCTGCTCCTTTTCCCAGTGATTCTGATTTGGAAAATCTGTAGTTTTCAAAATTCTTTGAGTGATTCTAATGTTAAAACATTTTGGCAGGGTTACCACACCTTGCTGCTTTGGAAAGGAGGTTAGTTAGAGCATAACCTTTAATGGGCATCAAGTCCTGGCATCATCTGCTTCTTGGTGAGTCCTAAGGAGAGGAACAGAGAATCTTGGGGCTATGACTGGAATTTCTTTCTGCCTGTAGGAGGGAAAACTTAGAAAACCAATGGTCGACATAGCACAGTCCCAAGACAGCTGCTAAGCCAGAGAGTGACAGCTGCTTAAATTAAATAATTCAGTTACATGGCCTTACTGACCGTCACTTACGCCAATGGGCTATCCTCAGGCTCTGCTACCTCTGCCCTCCTCTCATCCTTTCTTTGCAAAATTTCCTCTACATCTTGGATCCCTGTGGAAAAGCTTGCTGCTCAGAGGCTGGCCTTGGATACTGGATTCCCTCAAAGGGCAGAGGAATTTTCTTCTGAGCCTGATCCAAGAGAGAGTGACCTCAGAATCAGACAAAAGAACTAAAGTAGCTGTAGTGGGACAAGAGAAGAAGGGGCTCATGAAATCTTGCTCATATACACAGTCAATTTTGTTGTTGTTTTTTGAGACAGGCTCTTGCTATGTAGCCCAGGCTGGCCTTGAACTAGCAATCCTCCTGCCTCAGCGTCCCAAGTGCTGGGATTAGAGTCGTGTGCCACCATGACTGACAGTCAACTTTTGATAAAAATAGACCCACTTGTTTTATTTTATTTTGCTTTGCTTTCTACTCTTGGTACTACTCATAATTCATGTAGAATTCTTTGTTATGTAAATGAAACCAGTTGTTTTCTTGGTGATTGTGGCTGGAACTGGAGTTAGTCATGTGAACTAAAAAGCAAATGTCCTTGGGTGAAGGAGGCTGGCTTTGCCCAAGAGAGGTGCTATGTACCAGGTTGTGTCAAACTAAACCTACTATATTTTATCTGGGCAGGATAAATGTAGAGTGGACAATGAGAAGGTAGGTCTTGCAGTGCAGGGCACAGTTGTGAATGCTGCTGTGCCCCCTCCCAGGGGCCATGAACTACATTGCACCCAAAACTGAGAGATACAATCCTTGGGTTATCTGCATCAATTTCCTTCCACTAGTGTGTGCTTGGGCTGGGATTTAGCTCAGTTGGTAGAGCGCTGCGCTGCAGTCTCTGAGGTCCCGAGTTCAATTCCCAGCACCGCAAAAAATGGGAAAAGGACCTGGCAATCCACTCCCAAGGCAATCCCGAAACAGTCAGCCATTGAAAACCCTATGAGGGTCGCTATGAGTCAGATACTGACTTGACGGCACCTAACAACAACAATAGTGTGTGCTTGTGGATCCTTGTAAGGGAATTCTCATTGCTGGCATCTGTAGGCTCTGTATTTCTGCCTCATGAACCAAGGAACTTGACTGAATGATTGGACCTTCACCTCTAATACTGACTCAGCACCCAAACATCATAATCCTGAATACGATTCTCTCCAGTTCCGTGTCACAGTTCCCCAAGCAAACCCCCTAGGGTCTGCTGGGGGCAATGAGGTTTATAGGAGCAATGTTGTATACAGAAGAAGGCATAGTGCTGGGTTGCAGGATACTGGCTGGAGCCTGGGTAATTCTCTCTTTCTAGCCATCTGTCTCAGTAATGTGGAGCCTCTATCTCTCTGCCTTTGATTCCACCTTTCTCTGAGTTCCCTTCCCAGAATGTTCTACGCCCACATACTCACATCCATCACTTAGGATTTCCTACTGGGTTCACTCTGATGCTTCCTGAAAGACAAGTGGTGGTTTTCCAGGACTGCTAAGGTCCCTTCCATCCTCCTAATTTCTGCCTTTGCTATCCAGGCACTTGAGGGCAGGGAGTGGATTTTCTGTTGTTACCGCTCCCAGAGAGCTGTCTTCTGAACTGGGAGAAATAAAGAAATGGGCTGGGCACCAGGACACGTACCTATCATCCCAGTGCCTCTCAGGAGATGGAGGCAGGAAGATTATGAGTTCAAAGCCAGAGGCAGCCTGCACAATTTAGTGAGATCCTGCCAAAAAAAAAAAAAAAAAAGTAGAAAGAAAGAAAGAAAGAAAGAAAGAAAGAAAGAAAGAAAAGAAAGAAAAGAAAAATAAAAAGAAAGAAAAAAGAGGCTCACTGGTAGAGCACTTGCTTAGCATGCATGAGGCCTGGGTTCAACCCCCACAACACTGCAAAAAAGAAACCCTCAACAGCAACAAAACAAAACAAACAAACAAAACCTGCATCCAGCTGGCCTCCACCTCTCTAAAGAGCAAAGATGTGCTGGCCCCAGAGCCCATGTGGGCCAGACTTAGGGCTCACCAGCTACCTGTAACCAAGGATTACAATACTGGTGAACTTTGGACGACTCCAGAATCCCATCACAAGTTAAACTTTAGCCAACAAGCAAGGTGGAAATGTGATGCCCATTTCATCAAAAGGACCCTGAAACCCTAGCACTGAGCCTCTGTGTACAAAGTGATAAGACGGTTTCCTGCGTATGGGAGATGGTTTGCAGATGTGGATTCAAGCACAGAAGGGAGGGTTTATCAATAGTCAGAGGGAATTAGAGTGGATAGCATTCAGCAATACCAGAGAGTGAGTGACCTAAGCCAAAGAAACTGGCCTTGGACTCAGCACCCCCAGGCTAACTCTGTGTTAGGTTCAGAATAAGTCTCTTATATTCCATGACCCTTGGGATCCTCACAAGTAAAAGGAGGGTGAAAATGATGTGGTGAATGAGTCCTGAAGTGAACTCAATTCCCTACTCTGGTACTAATTGCATAAACTTGTAAATTATTTAGCTTCTCTGGGTCTATTTTCTAAAATGAGATGCTGTATAGCAGAGCCCTTGAGAATTGATTTTAGTTTTCCAGCAGGCTGGGTTTCTAGTCCTACCTCGGCCACTTACTCACATTGTGACCTTGAGCGAAAGACATCTCCTCCTCCTGAGGCCCGCCCTGATAGAACTGTTGCAGGACAGTCAGGCTCACAATAAGTGAGCTTTGTGCTTGGGGACTCAGCTCCTCATTACCTCCTGCTTCCACATTCTAACTGGTGGAGAAAAGATATGAGCGACCAGAATGTGATCAGGATTTCAGCTCTGTGTATTGTCAGGTGCTCCAAATCCTGGTTTCCAGGATTCACTAGTGAAAGTGGGTGGGAGAGCTCTGTTGGTGCCATGGGCCAAATGAGGACCTCCTGCTGCTTCCCAAACCCAGGCCTGAGCTTTGTTCTGTTGGGTCACAGTGGGCTCCAAGAATACAGCTGGCCTCAGAGAGGGTAAGAAATAGCTCCCCCTGCCCTTACTGGCCAAGAGAGGAAGGCCCACTAGAGAATGGTAGCCAGGAGGTCATTGCCTTTTGAAGTCTTGATCCAGGGAGCCCTGGTCCTTCCTATGCTACCTTATGGCAGGGGAGACAGAACCTGAGAAACGCAGTCCCGGGAGGATTGTGTTATCACCAATCCAGATGGTGGAGGGTGGTGGGCAAGGGGCCCTGGGCTGGTCCACTGCAGTGCTCTGATGTCAAGGGGACAGGTGTGACTATGAACTATGAATGGCACGTTGTGTCTGCCCCTTGCCTCCCAAGTTACCTCCAGTGTGAATGGTCTTTAGGGATGGGGTCTTTGGGAGGTAATTAGGTCATGAGGGTGGCATCCTAATAATGACATCTCTGCCCTTTCTAAGAGTCAGGAAATCTTGCTTCCTTTCTGTTAAAGTCAAGGGCAGAGCATCTGAAACTTGATAGTGTCGGATGCCCAAGAACACATATAGGTTAGGGATTTCAATAAGAAGAAACAGGATGACTGGGGAAAGGGAGATGTTCTTCCCCCTCAAAGCTCCTTTCCTCCAGTTCACATCTCTGCTCAGGGCTTCCTAATCCATAGCCCTGCTGTTCTTTCCCCCAAGTCTTCTGGATCCTCATCCTGCCTTAGGATCAGGGAGAAGGAGCATCCTGATAGAGGCTGGGGTCACAGCCAGGCCCAAGGAGGGGTCCAAAGGCAGAACAGTGAATATACCTAGAAGCTATCGAGAGACTTTTTTTCAGAGAAGGGAACTCCTGAGGTGCTGTGTAGCTGTTGCTTATTCTGATGGTGAAGTAGACAAGCAAGCAGTGGTGTGGGTAATTACGGAACTTCAAGGCTCAATTTCCACATCTAAGCTGAGATGGCTGCTTCTGGTTACTGCATGAGTGCTTTAGGCCTCCTTGGAGAAGGGGGTTAGACAAGCAGACAGAGGCCCGTGTGGGACATTCAGGAAGGAAGATCACTGCTTGAAGCTTTAAGGTCCTGGTGCAGGGCCTCCCTGTCCTGATACAGATGGGAGAGAAACTGGCAGAGGGGAGATTGAGGGCTTATTTTACATATTAACTTACATAGTCATGTCTCACTTCTGCCTCCAATACCATTATACAGGTGAAGAAACTGAGGCTCAAGAGAGTATCTTCTGCCCCAGTCACACTGCTTCTAAGTACCTAGAACCAGAATCTGAACCCAAGCCTGACTCCAAAAGCTTTTACTTCTCCTACCCTATTGCCTTCCATCAGTGTTAGGTGAGAAAGGGACATACTTTAAACCCCACTTGTCACTAATACCTGTTCCAGTTACTATTGCTGGATAACAAGCCCAGACTTGATGGCATGAAACAACCATTTCATTCTGCTCAGATTCTGTGAGGCACAAATTTGGTGAGGACACAGCAGAGCCAGCCTGCCTCTGCCACATGGCAGTTGGGGCCTTAACCAGAAAGACATGAATGTCAGAGGTGACTCAGTGGCTGGGGACATCTGTGAGCATCTACACTGACATGCTTGTGGGTCTATGGTGGCTCTGGCTGGGACCTCAGTGAAGGTGTGGATTAGAACACCTTCCCCAGGTCTCTCTGTGTGGCTCTGTGTCTGCGATCCTTTAGGCTTCCTTAGAGAATGGCAGCTGGATTCTAGGAGTGAGTGTCCCCAGAGAAGAGGGGAGAAGAGCATGGCTTAGTTTTGCTTTAACTTTGGAGGTCATGTGGCATCAGTTCGACTGTATTCCATTGCTTGAGGCAGTCAAAAAGTTCCACCTCAGTTCACGGGGAGGGAACCCAACTCTACAACTCAGTGGAAGGAGTATCAAGGCCACCCGGTAAGAACCACATGTGGAATGGGAGGTAGTGTTGTTCTCTGCCACAGTGCCTTGGAGTAGAAGAGTTTGATGGTCTCTGTGAGCTGACTTTTGGCTGGGGAAGGAAGAGAAATGGATGGAGAAGCCCAAAAGGATGCTCTCTTGCCCAAAGAGAAGTGGAGTCCCTGAGGGAGTGTATGGACTGAGAGTAAGGAAGAAAAGTTCTACCACTGTACTTCATTATTCAACTTCTTCTTTCATAGGAAGTGTTGTTACCAGAACTACTGCCTGACCTTTCTTTCCCCATCCCACATCAATCCATACTCCACCAGATGAAACTCCCACATCTCACCCAGGTTTTTGGTCATTAATATGGTTACCTCTCCAAGGGGCACAGCCATCGTGTTTTAGCAGCTTCAACAGTCTGAAGGCTATGGACCCAGTAGGAGAGGCCCAGTGATTTTCTTCGTGGTTCTCTCTCCTATGAGACAACCTTTTGAAAGCTTTATCCTCTTATTGTCCTCATACAACCCTCAGGAGAAGGACTTCTTATGCTAGTGGCTTTTGGTTTAGTAAAATCTCAAAAATCAGATATTTCTTCATAAACAACTGCAGCAACAACAACAATGTTATTTTCAGTGGAGGAACCAGAAACCCTAAAAGTTGGTTCAAAACCTAGAGGGGTTGGTGCTAGGATATCTGTATTTTAAAAATATACATAATATAAGACATACATATATAATGGGAGAAGGACCTGGGAATCCACTCCTGAAATAAGCTGCCACTGAAAACCCTATGAATGCACAGAAGCCCTGACATAGTGCTGGGCATGGCACAGTGTTGGAGAGTGTTTTATTCTGTTGTACATAGGATTGCTGTTGGCGTCCAACCATGGATACCCACGTTGAGGCGCCACTGTTATGTTGGGGTTTTTGGCTCTAGCCCGGCTAAAGTTAGGGCCAAACCCTCAACATAAACACGTGGTCGATGTTGGGAAAGAAGGACCTCGGGAGACCTTCAGATGGTTGGAGAAGAACAGGGAAGGTTTATTGGGGTGCTCCCCTTATGGAGAGCAGGGAGCAGGCAGCCCCTATAGAGCAAGGCTCTACCCCTTTAAGTGCTGGCTCTATGCCTGCAGCATAGAATGCTGCAGGCTAAGTGCTGGTACAGCTCAGCCTTAAAGGCACAGCCACAGCCGCTGGTGTTCAGTTGAGGTCTGATGGTCTTGACTCTAGCGGCTCGCCTTCTTTACCCCCCTCCTTCCCAAGGATGGGAGGAGTTGGGAGGCTCTTCGTGGCTTGCTAGATGCCTTCGGCTCTTCGGGGTCTCTGGGCTTGATCTCGCCGGCTTGCTAGATGGTCTTGCAGGAATAGGGAGCGCTGGTCCAGGTGATGAGGTTCAGGAGATGGTCAGTGAGGTCAGGATCAAAGGAGTGATATGGGGTCCAGGAGCCCTGCTTTTATAGGGTCCTTAGAGGGGTCACATGGTGGGGTTCAGCCAATCGGGGCACACAGCTGGTAGGTATAGGGGGCAAACAGACATAACTGCCAGGTAGAGACAGTTACTACCTGCACAGTGGTGAGGGGAGCCAATCAAAATTATGGTGGTTAAGGCTGGTCAAGCTGGCCGGGGGCCATCTTTGCTCACTCGATGGGAGGGGCTGTTTTGAGTGAGTGAGATGAGCCCTGGGGTCAACTAGGGGTCAGCCCCTCAAGCTGTCATGAGGGACCCTAGCTGGGAAATATTATTTTAAAAATCCCCAACAGATTGCTATGAGATGGACCCTACTTGACAGCACCTAACAAGAATAACAACATATATATATATATATATATATATATATATATATATATATATGTAATGCTTTTACACTTTTTCTTTTTTTTTTTTTTTTTGAGAGATAGGGTCTTCCTGTGTAGCCAAAACTGTCCTTGAATGCATAATCCTCCTGCCTCTGCCTCCTGAATGCTGGGATAGGCATGTACCACCATGCCTGGCTGGATGTCTGTTTTTTAAAGCATACCGGGTGATCCTAATGTACCTGCTGTCTTTTATGATTGGTCCTTGACTACCTTCCTGCATGCTCCACCCCTTCTTTCCTTGCTCATTTTTGTCTAGCTCTGCAGGTCCTCTTAACAAGCTTCAACAACGCGTGGTGTGTTTTTGCTTGTGGTCTTTGTACATGCTCTTCCCTTGGCCTTTGGGTGCTCTTTCCAACAATAGTTGCTTGACTCTCACATTTAACTCATTTGGAAAGTTCTACAGTCAACAACCCTGCTGAAGTGTTAGCCAAGACATGTACCAACTATGTGTGTGTAGGCATTTCCAGATGATTCCAGCCCCTAGCTATTGAGTCACCTCTGGCCTTCATGTCTTAGCTGATGTACAGTAGAGATTAACTATCCCTTCTGTGGCCTCTCCAAATTCTGATTCACTTAACTCAGTCTCTCCTCAAACAATACCTCCCCAGAGAGGATGATCCCTGATGACCTTTGTCCAAGATGGTGTTCTTAATCGTTGATCCTCTTCTTTTTTTTGTCTTCTGAGTTGTTGTATGATAAAAATACATATTTGTTAGTTTTCATTGCATGCTACTCACCATAGAATGCGAACCCCGTAGGAACATTGGTGCTTAGAGACATGCCCAGCACATACTAGGCTGGTGTCTGCAATGAATAGGTGTGGAATGAATAAACACTTTCCAATTATGCCACTAGTCATCTTCTCAGAGCCATGTCAGACACCATTAAGCAATCTCAGCACTCTTTACTCTTGACCCTGAATCCCTCACAACATAGTCGTGCACTGCTAATTTGAATTAGCCAAGTAGATGGAACCTATTTTCCACATCTTGTCTATAGCATTAATATTGATATGTTCATTTCTGGTTTTACTGTTATTATTTCAGTGTGTATAGCCAGATACTAGATGTTCTCTGAAGCCAGAAACTGAGTCTCTTACCATTTTGGGTACATAGAAATTCAAACATCCTCGATGAATTGAAATGATTTGTGATAATTTTCAGATGAAGTCTTTGGCAAGGAAGGAGGAAGGCTGATCACCAGGCTTTGCAAGATAAGAAGTAGACAATTGGCACCATGCTGAGAGAAGAGATTTCTAGGATTAAAGAAAAAGAAGTTACCTCTGGACAAAATATAGTCTATGGGAAAAGTCAGTTTTGGTGCCAGAGATCTTGGGTTGTAGGGCATTTGGTATGAACTCCTGTGGAATTTCAACACTGGCTGTTTTCTCCCTGTCTTACTACAAAGCATCTACATCTTCATTTGCAATATCTGTTTACATATGGCATGGTATTGGTCAAATGGAATTTCTAAGGGTTAGGCCCAGAAGAGGGGTCAGGTTTGGGGTGAGGAAGAGTAGAGGATGGAGAAAGTGAGAGCTGTTATGTGTTCTCCAGACTTAAGGAAGGGGCTGTGATTTCACACACCAGCAAAATTCTACTAAAGATCATTCAGAAGCGACTGCAGCAGTATATAGACAGGAAATTACTGGAAAATCAAGTGGGATTCAGAAGAGGGCGGGGAACTAGGAACATCACTGCTGATGTCAGGTGGATATTAGCTGAAAGCAGAGAATATCAGAAAGATGTCTATCTATGTTTTATTGACTATGCAAAAGCATTTGATTGTGTGGATCATAACAAAGTATGGATAACACTTTGGAAAATGGGAGTACCAGAACACCTAATTGTGCTCATGAGAAATCTGTACATGAACCAGGAGGCAGTTGTTCGAATAGAACAAGGAAACACTGAGTGGTTTAAAGTTGAGAAAGGTGTGCGTCAGGGCTGTATACATTCACCCTATCTCTTCAATTTATACACTGAGCAAATAATCCGAGAAGCTGGACTTTATGAGGAAGAA